>DWPT01004039.1:0-13701 GCA_018251895.1 Agathymus mariae mariae
GATCTACTTCATTATAAGATATTCAAGGTTAGATTAGTTAAGCGAACAATCATTTGTCTCGATTGTAAGGCGCTGCACCCACGATACTGCTGTAGAATGGGGCTAGCGTGAATAATTATCGATTTTTATTTATTTATTATTCATCCGTAACCATTTGCAATGGTGGAAATTATCGCCTGTAGGTAATTATAGGTTTATTATTGATCATTGACAAACATCTTAAATATTACACAATATATATTTTGGAACGTATTTCAGTTGTAGTATTGAACTGTCCACGAACAGAGAAAATTGGATTCACAAAAGAAACCAAAGCTACCAAACTATCAGACCAGCCATGAAAACAATTACTCCACGAGGAGTGTAGTGTACAACTATTTTAACTAACTAAGAAAGTGAACGCACAGATTCACGTTTTCTTTCTTGGGCTACAGCACAACGCTGACGCCGCTTGTCTTACAGATATGTAAAAATATTATGTGTCATCACGTGGTACTTCTACATTAAAAAATTAGGTTTAAATTTTCCAGACTAGTTTCAGGCATATCCTATTCATAAATAGTCGAACAAAGATGTCTTCTATGTAAATTTTTTATTTGTCATATTCCTTGCAATATATACAGTATTGCATAATATCACTTTATTGAGTAAATAAATTAATAAATATTCACATAATCATAGCCTGTTTATTGTATGGACCTGAAATTTCACGAGAAAGATTCGAAACGCACTTATGTAACACGCAAGTATCTGCCTTGATCGGAAATCAAATAGGGAACCTCTCGGTCGACAGATAGTACCACTGTCAATTGGGTTATAGATTTTTTTATGTATAGTAGATGAAACTTGAAAGGCTGTCGTGCGGTTTCACCACTACCTCTATCCGACACCGAGTCGATGAGGTATGATGATATAACAGGGATAATGATATATCAGAGTGTCTAAACTTAGCGGCGAGCAGTATCTAACAACATTCAAACAGTTATCATAAAAAGTATTCTCACACAAATCTCACTCTCGAATATTTCACTGTCGTATCGACAATTCGATATTAGCAAACGGATCTCCTCGAGCTCGCCCCGCCATACGCATGACACGCGGCAGTTTGTCAGAATCGCAATCAAACGCGTAGAAAACGCGGCGTGTCTCCAATCCATGATTAATGCGTTTCTTAATTACTAAGTTATCGTTCGCCGTCCTGACGGGGGGCTATACATGTGTTCCCATTTTAATTTATTGACTTTTGCACCGTTTGTTTTTGGGGTGTACGCGGTTACCTATTGAGGTTGCACGCGCTTATAATTTTGCTTACAAGCAATTACATTGGACATATTCATTATTAAAACTAATCTAGGTACAATGATTGATAGTAGACCGAGGACTCGTAAGTAAAGATTTATCGTTACGTACACTAAAGAAAATACTTCGTGCCTAAAACTCATTAGACAAGCAAATACTTGACTTACTTAGCAGTAAGTTCTGTTTTCAATTTTAATGCGTGGGAAAAATAATTATTTCAAAAATTAATGCTTAACATCAAATTAACATTAGGTACTCTATTTATTGATAACAATCACAGGGCATTAAGATGAATGCTTGATGGATTTCAATAATAATTGTTTTTTACACCAATATCTCACTATGCACACGTTTAACAAGTCTGTTTGTTAAATTTACAATCTAAATATTTTCTTGTTCTTTGGTATCAGATAATATATTTTATTACTTTCGATATCTAACTAGCTTTATATAACGATCGTTATCAGGTAACGTAACGGGATACATAACATCGAGCATAAAACACTACTTGAAACTTAAAATATTTTTTTAAATGCAGGAACAAATTGTGAGAAATAACATTGAGATTGTTTTAGTCAGTGTTTATAATGTTTTATAGGGAAAAACCTAAAAAAGTAGTTTTTTATCTTATCGTTGTAATAACATAGATACGAATAAATTAACTAATTAGTAATGAACGTTTATTGTAATTCTTTTAACTATACATTTATCGTAATACTTGATTTGTCTTAGACCGTCCTCGGCCTAAATAATATAAAATATAATTCACATTATTCCTATTAGTTAAGTCAAAATATTTATTCCTAAATACGTGATTAAAAATATTTAGTCTGCCATAGTCTAAATAACTTATTATAAAATATAACATATAATTCTTATTTGTTGAAACCGAACATTTGTATATGTAATCAAAACATTGTTTCTCGTTTCAGATATTGTGGACAACACATTGATAATGTTATCGCGGCTCTGTCAGGCCTACTCCGCAAATATATGGACATTATTATTAGTATCCCATTAAATTATTTGTCTCGTGTTATATCGCAGCTGTCAACTATTACGCCTTTTACGAACGGAATGTGGAAGCAACTAGATATTTTCACCGGTAGATTGGAGGAACAATTTTATATCACGTATTCTTTCAGACGTAAAAAGTTGAAAATAAAGTTTTAATATAAAAAACATTTCAACAGCATAAATTGTTTATAAGTCTCAAATAAGTCTAATATCGCTGTGTAAAAATTTAAGTTTAAAACTTATGACATCGCGCATGTTATTATCGATAAAACATCGGTATAAAAACGCAAAAATCCTAAGTACCCGTTACAGTAAAAAATTTTTGTCAAAAACCATATAATGCTCTTTGTTGACTTTATATGATTAATGTGTTTATAAATTAATAGTAATGAAAAAAGGACACAACTGACGATGCTGCTTTTCCTGAATGATTTTAGTCAAATTTTAAGCTTATTAATTAGTTTTGTTATATTTATATTACATTTAATTTTTTCATTCATATCCACAAATTGTATTTTAATCTGTTTTATAGAATAAATGGTAAAAAAAAAATATCATTTATTATGTTATAATTTTATGCTCACGATTTAAGTTTTTCAACATAAACTCGTTAATTAAAAATCAATCTACTTCAATATTGAAATGCTTATTTACTTAATAAAATGGTTTTGATAAAATATATGACGGATGGGTCACGGCAATTACCTCATCAGGATTCATAGTTTGCACTTCCTTTGCACACGCGCTCACTTCTCTTTCTTTTTCTGGAAGATTCCAGCCCATCAACTCCTTTTTCTCCCCTGTCAGTGTCACCCCGTAGACTCCCTCGAACGTCACTAGGTGACGCTTGCGTTCCAATAATGTGAATAACGATGGCCAGTATCCGACATATATAATGATTGTTGTTAGCCTCAAATGAGGCACTCTCCTAGTTGTTCGGTGTAACCATTCCAACCAACAACCGAATTCGAAAACCATCTCAGTTCTATATAAGTGGTACAATAACGTATACATGTCACTCACCTAAACACTACATCGGAGATACATACCTAGTTATAATATGTATTATAAAAATACACTGGAATTATTCCTCATTATATTCAAAGCTGAACTTCTAAAATCAGGGCTCTACGAAAAAAGCCTTAAACCGTCACCTCGAGTTAATACACACTCGTGTCACGTTCCTCGCTCATTTGGAGGCCTTCATCGATCGGAGACAAAGCCTCGGCAGCCCCGATAAACGAATTAAGGAAATGGGAGATTTTTTATCTGGGCCGCGGCGAGGGAGGGGGCCCGACACGCGTCGTAAAACGCAGCAATACTTTCTTATGCAAAGTCCCTTCGCGACGATAATTAGGTGAGGCTATAGATGTGTACGCGGGGTTATGGCTGTGTGCGTTTTGTTTTTAATTTTGGGGCGCGGGCCCGATTAGGTGGGCGAACGTACCTAAATGTCACCGACATTTGGATGTACATCTAATTTCTTAGCGAGGTCTCCGTGATATGGTTTCACTCTCTTTGTTTCGACGTATTTCCTTTTCGAGGTAATTTCGAAGGTAATTCCTTTAATGTCTGCATGCTGTGATAATTTTCCGACTCGAGTTGTTGCCGTCATAATAGCCAGCAGTATACCAGCTTTCAATTTTTAAAAACCAACGAATAATATTATTATTATATAAGTCTAAGCTTCACATCGTTCGTTACACGTTTGTGTGTAATTAGCCCAAATCACGATCCGTCTTATTTATATTAGGTAATTAGTATAGAATTAAATAACTTTACAAAATAAAACTGGATGTAATTCTTTTTGTGATGTAAACTTTTCGTGAGACTTATTTTCAATTTGATACCTCTAATTGTAGTTGTAAGAAATTTAAACTAGTTAACTTAATAGTTTAAATCTCAACGATATATTATATCAGAAAAAACATTGAATTCTTCTTCTACCGTCTGAAATAATTGTAATATAAAAAAAAGTGTATCTATTCGCTTAAATATAACTGGTTTGTCAATTAGAGGCATTTAAGTAGTAACTTAATAATCGAATAGTATACGTTTCACTACTCGTCTCACTACATCCCACGGGACTTTTCTTATGCAATTCACCTGAATCATTTGGTCCGAAACATCATTTGCGATAACATCAAGTTTTAGACTCAATGCAGAACAAGCTGACCACCACATGACACGAAGCAAGGCATACATTGAAAGTAAGTTGATAAAATTTATTACGTATGCGGTACAACTCACAGGACAAGGAAAATGAGGCCAAAGTATACAACGATACGACTTGATAAATACCACACATCTTCCTGGAACCTCTTAGACACTCGTTCTCCTAAGATATCCCTTGAAAACCACGTTTTTTCTTTTGTTTTGAAAATTATAACACACATAACTTTCAAGCCGTGCCGAGACATGCAACAGATAATGATTAATGTAAAAATCGTATAACCTTTTAAACGATCGTAATCGTTCGTGCATTTGCTTGCGTAATAATTAAATACAGGATGCATTAAAATATCCATGAAAACCATTGTATTATTTAAGACAAATAAATACATGAGCGTAACTTAATATCCGGCGATACCGACATCACCAGCACAGACATAAGAAATTACAATCGTCCATAATGAACGAGCGAACGCCGTCCTTGCGCACATGTCGTTCAGAATTACTGGCACGAAAGAGTTTTGATACTTTGCTCGGTTAGATTGAACTCCAATCCATTCCAATCGATTTGGATATGTTCCAACTTTGTAACGCTAAATTGTTACTCATCAATACTACCTTATAAACATTAACAAAAAAAATATTTATAGTTGCAATAGTACAACTGACATATTTATCCATTTAGATTCTGAACAATAAATGTTTATACAGTTGCTCTGGCATTTTTTGTGATAAAACGAACATATATATCACTTTGTGAATATCCGATACTTATCATTGACATACTCGTAACATCCGGTGCGGCCTGGGAATCGAACGAATTAAATAGTGAGGTTACTAATAACTAGACGATAGAACAATCAAATTAATATTTATTTAAAATCTAAGCATAAAACAATTCTAGTACAAATGCCATAAACACAATAGTTATAAGACTATTTTAGATAAAAATATGAAGAATATAATGTTGATGAAATAATACATTTGGATACAAATAAATACTGTAACTTGTGCATCTAACTATACGTATAAAATATAAATCTAAAGTTCTAAAGTACAACTTCAATTTAGTTTAATTATTATTTTACTCAATCACGCTGAAAATAATAATTTGTCGTCATAATGATATTGTTTTTGTCAACTGTATTTGATTAGAAATACAGTTAGGATACAGTTTCCAAGCAATATCCAACGTTTAGGATAGGATTATATTGAGTCACTATTCTGCAATAACATAAAACATATTTACATTAACATGAAACATTAACATTAAACATATGCAAAACATATCACAATATCTGACCAAAATTTCAAACATTTCAATTTCCGACAGAAAAAAAAAGAATCTTGGAAGTATCAAGACCGTTCGCCCTTGTCTTACACTTTTAATTTTCCCTCCTTAAAAATGGGAGGGCAGTGTTTTCGTGTGTGGCGGCCACCCCCGGGGGAGGATAATCAAGGCACGCAATCTTCGGCGAACCCTTAAAAACTTTAAAACTCATCGCCGCCGCGCGTCCTGCGTGGATCACATACAAACCGGGTAGATATTCTCAGTGTGTTTACACAATTAAAACTGTTCATGTTAATACAACCTGCAGTTTGATTATTTCGGGGGTGAATTCTATGTCGCTAGTTCTGTACATTCTTCTATGTTACAGTGTATTTAATAATAATGGACAGTAAAAGCTATAATGGAATCTTAGGAATTGATGTTAATTAGACGTTGAAAGAGTACAAAGTTTTTAATGGAAACTTATAAATAACTTACCAATTTAGTCTCTTCTTCGTTCCAGTGATGGGTCAACCCAGTAATTGTTATATTTACAAAAATTAGTAGCGAAAGTAAACACATGAAATATTTTATAACATTTTACAATATTTAATTGTAATTTTAGTTTGTGTGTATTCGAAGGGACCACAGCACCTATTTCAAAGATCATTTTACTATTTGAAAGGTGCGTTATTCCAATTAGACATACATATCATTATATGTAATTGTTCTACACGAACCGAGACCGGGTATGTCGGGTAAAACGGGTATTGTTTTCTGTATCTAATGATACTAGTAATTAAATATTACTCTGTATATATGTAATTTAAACATCTATGTACATTATAACTTTGGATGTAAAATTTCACTTATGTAATGATGAGATTGGAATTAAATTAGAAATATTATATGATGCTGAGAGACTAAAAATTTTGTATTAACTGTGAAATTACATAAATTGTACATAAACTATTTGGTTCGATTGAAAAGAAAAATCCGAGTCTCGATAACGAACTTCAGCTAAGGGATTATTCAAATGACCCCATGAGTGTACAAAAACATCCCTCAACATCCTTACTTACAAACGCTGAGAGCAAACCGGTACTTTATTTACTTAATTAAATTTTTCGCTACGATGGTACAAAAATAAATATATTACGATATAATTACAACTACTACATAATTTCTGCAAAATTAATATGTCAGCAGAAGTAGATATCTTCGGAGCGATAGACTCACTGTTAAAATTTTAATGCCGTTAAACTCAAAATGATCTTTAACACTTTATAGAGTACGACCATCATGTTTCCACTGCTCTGTTTTGGTATCCCCTCGCAACGAGTGGAGTTACGGCCACCATCCACTTCAATGGACAACTCTCAGAACATTATGGAGAACTCTCATATAAACAGATATTTACTCTATAGGTACTATCTGTACTGAAGCAATTAATAATTAATCTGTTATACGCATATAATTTAAAAAATTAAAGATTGCGGGATTCATGATTGGGATTTCATTGCGGACGACTGACACGGTAATAATTAGGTACAGCTATACTCGCGTAATAAATAATACAAAGACATTACCTACTAGAAAAAAGACAGAACTTCAAAGATAAGACTGCTTGGACATGAGTTTAATGTAAGTAGTAGTAATTGCTGTGAGTTGGAAAAAACACCTTGAGAGTGCCGTCGAGTGGCATCTTCGCCCGGGCCCACTTACGGTGGGGATTTGTTGAAACGATAGCGTAGCGTTTGAAAATGAATAAACCATCTTCTAATAAATTTTACACCAAAACATTTACATTTTAAGACAGTAAAAAAACTTAAAACATCGAGTGTCAAAAAATACACCCGTTGCTATGTTAAAACTTGAGCGCTCCCCACATGCGTCACGTATGCACGACTATCTAAATAAAAACGCAATCGATATCGCAAAACAAAAGAGTAACCCTCGAAAACGCTAAAATCGATGCAAAGAAGTGTCATTAAAGAACCCCCAAAAATTAAAACCCCTGCTTGAGCACAACCCCGCTAATACAAATTATGTGATGCGGCCGCGCGTCATGCGGCCCGTGTCGGAGTTAAAACGCGTTTCAAAGTTTCGAACGAAGATAGAGATAGATATATCTAGTTACTCATTTACTCGGACTTCGTTATACTATGCCTTGAACACAAGTTTTCATTTCAATATTTTGTATACATCTTAAATTAAATATAAATAAATATATTATGAAGGAGACTTAACTAATTATAGATCAGAGTTTTTTGACTTTTCCTACGTCTCATTCAATATTCAGCTTTATTTGTTTTCATCATAGCTTAAGCTTAAATTAAATATATTGACAGACAATAATTACTTCAGTTTAGTTATTTGTTATAAATTGTCAATTATATTATGTTCATCTGTTTTCACTTAATATTATAGGTTTGCATCTGTAGTTGTAGTTCCACTTTCCTTCCTTGTATTTTTTGTACGTGTATGCCCTTGGAAACTCTGTTAATACAATAATTAATGTTAGGGAACCAAAGTTTAGCGGTAAAATTGATTGATCTGGCAAAAGCCGTTACCTTAGGTATTTTAGTGGCAAGTAAGTTTTGATCTGTTGGAATCAAAAGCGCAGGGATTCTCCATTAAATATTTGAACCCCTTAGCGACCCCTTCTATGTGGTTCCAACTCGTCCAGGGTCGATTCAATATTATTGAGCAATCAGGTGCTATTCATATGTAAAATTCTGAAAGAAACAATTGATGCCCTTAATATGTTCAACGCATCATGCAGCTGGTTCGTGGCCAACTACGAGTGCAACGACGGAGCAGAAAGCACAAGTTGTTTGTTGTTCCAACGTGTTCACTGTTCCCACTCTCAATCTCCGATACCCAAGACACTCGTGCGTTCAACGCCCTGCACGCCGCGCCTCAATGTTGTCAGACTGCACCGAATGGAAGATGGTTTTGTCACAATGCCTACAACACTGCGAAGGGAATGGGTGATGTGCTCTTGTTTTGGACGCTCCTTGTTATATTTATTCCTTCTTACTAATACTGTTTACAATAATTTAACATGCGATATTTTTAATTAATTAAAATAAGCGTATATAATTCCCGTGTGGTGCAATAACCAACATGCTGGGAGCATTCCTTCGTTATATATGCTTGATGCTTATACGCTGAGCTAGACAGCTTCCAACTCTTACGCCGCATGTCTTATCTTTCAACTTTTAAACTTGATCTAATTTATGGAATTGTAATTCAAATTGACATATCGCTTGATTTGCATTTTAAGCTATTTTTGATTTCATTTCACTCCAATTTTACGTTGAATTTTCATGTTTTATTGTAGGGATAATCGAATTACGAGTAATTGACACAGTATGTTATTTTATGTAGACGTTACTGTAATGTTATGTATAATTAATTAATATAACTGGTATAAGCTAATTGTTTTAGTTAATATGAAATAAATGAAAAAAATACTCAGATATTACTTTACATTACATTAAATGGTATAATGATCGACACAGCAAATTTAATCCCTGATTGGCCAGAATATAGTATGAAAGTTAAATAATAAGCCAAATAAGTTGGTTAATTTGCCGATTTTGGGTGTAATTTATAAACTATACCACTCAGGTCGCAGCGGCTAGTCGCATCGCACAGCCGCATCGCCCTGCGGCATAAGCGGCATGCGACGCGGCACACACATGCAATCGTATTGTAATTAACTATTCACAGGGAGCCGTCATTCGTTTGATAGAGTTTTTTATTACGCAATTGCTACGTGGAGCGTGGAGTGAATTGGTTTTAGAGTAATTCAATTATATTTGTTTATCATAGCGCGCAAAGTTTCTTTCGTACTTTTTTCTTACCTTCTTCAAATTTCTGCCCGACAACGCATCAGTGATACCTTTGGTGTTGCTGATGTCCATGGGCGTCGCTGACCACTTACCAACAGGTGGCTGGTCTGCTCGTTTGTCGGCAATTAACATAAAAAAGTGCGACGGATTTGTCAGTTATAAGTGATTGACCGAATTAAAAAGCTTCAGGCGTGATCGGTAGTTAGGTATATGGATATCATCAATAGGTAACAATGGGGTAGTCGTTGTGCGCAGACCACCGCTAACTACCAGTGCTGTAGGCCTGTCCATCGTAAGTGGAGACCCACTAATATTACTAATGTATTCAAATCGTTGTTACCACACGCAAGGCGTAAACTGCAATACGGCAAAAATAACACTTACTTCTAAAGATTATTGGGTCATAAGGGAGTTGATTCATTCAAAAATCTAATACACTTTCGCCTGCTTGCAAACCCTGGTAGATAACGATCAAGGTAATGTTCCCAGTCCATCCTGTAGGAAGTTCCTGAGCTTTGTCAACACAAGTCGAATCCAACCAATAATCATTCATAGATTTTAACTTTTATGACTAGCTATCACTCTTTTGGAAATAACCGCAAAATGTTTTACACGGTTTAGTTGTAATGACAGAGAGCCAGTAATATACCGGTACTCGGGTTGTTTCTGGACTGACAACAAGTCGGCGAAGCTTTTGGTGTTACCCACGTCCATTAGCATTAGCAACGATCACGGTCTTTCTGCTCGTTTGTCATTGTTTACATAAAAATATCTGTCAGATGATGTGTTCTGATTCTGATTAGGTAGTAACAAAATAAAAAATGTATAGTTCCACATGGTATTTATCATTTCATGTGATATTAAAATTCTTATGTACGCTATAACGAATACTAATCGAGGTAAAGGAGGTAATATAAAGGTATGTTTTTTTAAGTGCATGTGTGTGAATGAAACGGCAAAATTAGACGACACCCAAATACGTTTTAACTGTACGGAATATATTTTTGGTATTTTTTTACCGATTTTTTGATCCAATCACAATCACTCACGTCATGATGATGATGTCAGTGTCTATTATAGTTAAGTGCAAATTTTCCGCGATGTTCAAAAGTTTAAAAAGCTCAAATATAGATTTTATTTTCAATTTAAATATTCCGTCTAATACATTCGAAAATTATTCAATGTGACAAACGGACTGAAAATAGAAATAAATGAACCGGTTTCGTTTCGTTCATAGGATGCAAGGAATCCCAAAATTATCTCAATTCAAAGCTAACTAAAAGTTCAGCTAAGATTTTTCATAAGCATCGGATTTATGGTTTAAATAAACACATTTTATTTTTAAAGCCAAGGTAATTAAATATGGCCGATTCGCAATTCTTCTTTATAGCCAATAAAGGGCACGCAACGTTATATCAAACGCCGTTTACGCTAATGTAGTCATATTTTATACGCGTATCGTAAAGTTTACGAAATTTAATATTATTAGAGTATCGGTTTTCGATATATTTACGTAAGCAAATTTAGTCACGGGTTTTAAATGTGATTCGATAAAATTTTCGATGGGATGTTTTATTATTTGTAATTTATATATATGAAGTAAGTCCAGCGAAACGAGATTAAATATAAGACTATTTAGAAATTTAAAAACTATATAGTACAACTGTGTACGTTTATTTTTAAGATTTTTCAATTTCTATTCTTCTTAATTTTTATTTTATTTTATAAGAACAGCTTGAAAACGAACATACAGGCCTGATGGTGATCAGAACATTTGTAACGCCAGAGTGTCATTGACTTATTATCGACCAAGTTCAACAAAGTAATAAAGACATCGGTACTTTTACTTACCTGTCTATAGGTAGACACGTATTAGTTTGATGTATAACCCTATCATCTAAACACAGTATATTTTAATCCAATTCGAACTAATTAATTGCGTTAATGATGAATCTACCTACGAACTAGGGATATAAATCTGGGTAATAAAGCAGTTAAACAAATCAATATATTTTTAATTCGATTAATTGTAAACAGATCAAATTCTCGAAATAAAAAGTGTTTTAAAATTTGATTTGATTTTAGTAATACCTACACGTGTTTACTAAAACAGGTAGAATTCCAAATAAATAATTAGAATTAATATATAATTACAATTTAATTATTCGTATAGATTAAGTTTGAAGCATTTTGTTGTAAGCTATTCTTAATATAACGTATACGACACGTAAATGATAATTTGCTTTAACATCTTTCATTGTAACATTCTACAACAAACAATGAATGAAAAAATCCGCTGTGAAACTACTAAAATACAAAAATATCAATACATGTAAATGTAAATGAATAACAGTGCAACCTTAATTGTATTTCGAAACAGAAATTATCAAACTCAAACAGGTAAATCTTGTAATTATAAAGCGCGACCAAGTAAAACTTGAGTGAAACTGTCTAGGTTTTTTGTTACAAGGCCGCCCGTTTTACAGGAAGATCGCAAACCCGTTCGAAAATATAATTAATACAAATTAGAAAACCGAACTGGATGAAGACGCGAACCGACCCCCCAACCACCCTCTAAAAATTTAATTCATCACACCGCTCCTGAGACATATCTCCTTGCTTGTCCCTTCCCCTTTCTTCCGCCATTCTTTGCTTTCTTACACGCTTTTTCCGAGAGCAAGACGGATAGATACAACCTGTATATCCTTTCATCGTCGACAATCTAAGTTCAACCTTAGATCACCGTTCTTAGGTATAAATTACCCTGTAATTGAAATAATCTTAGGTCGTTCTAGGTAATCCGATACACACAGGCTGTTTCATTCGTTCACATTGAAAGCTTTAAACAAATAAATGTGCGACGCGAGATAAGATTTTGCCGGCTGTAGAGCGATCATTAAGATGTGTCTATTCAGTGAAGGGCGATGTCCTCTTACAATAGTGGCTAATACATAAAATCTAGACACTGTATTTCAGTTAAAATTCACCATACATATCTTTATTTCGCTAGTTATTAATGTCTTGATGCAGCTCAGTGAATTTATCCACTTCTATATGTATTTCTTTTCAAAGTTATCTTAAATCGATATAACAATTTCTTTTTAATACTTAATAATTATAATATATGTGATCGAAGTTATCGGGCAACTGGTTTCTGTGCTTCGAAGAATTCATTGAACCTGCAGTTCCGGTTTACATCGTTAAAACACTCGCTGAGCCGCGTCGGAGGCCTTCCGACAACATAAAAACTTCAAACATTCGAATTGCTGATAAACGGCTCAACTGATCCGTAATGACAGTGTGGTCAACTACGCCATTCACTTCCTCAGTTACGAAGTGTACGTGTCTAACAAAATTCATCAATGATTTAAATGATTTGAGGGAATATTTGAAATTTACATAATGACCTTGCTTCATCGTCAACCTTTATCCGTAATCAGCCAACCCAATTTTCTTCCCTCAGTTGAGGAAATCGAGAATGAACCATCACGTTACTAACCTCCGTACTGGTCTTCACCTAAAATACTAAAACAATACTGATAATCCTTCCGGCGTTATGCAAGTTCCGTTATAAACAATGCTGACGTCAAGTAAAGTGTTCAATAACTATTTAGTTCAGCGGCAAAAGACCTTGGGTTTAAATTACACAACGAAAGTTTCCCTCATTTCCTATACGGCATCAGAAAATTTGTACAAAGTTCTCCGACGATGGATTCTGGCAGTGAGTTATTTTTATGCGACTTTGTCACGGCTACAGCTTACAGCATGACAACTTACTGGTAAGTGGCTTTTCGGCAAAGCGCTAACAATTCGAATGATTCAGGTTGCTCATTTCAAATGCTTGTTACTAATCGAGGAAGTCATTCTATCCTTGAAATAAATCATAACATTAAATTCATTCCTCTGATAAATTTTCGAAGAAAAGTCCTTAGCTACTGTCTGATTGCCAGCTGTGATAAAACTAGGGATGTTACGATATGATATTTCGAATCCGGATATGGATACGGATATATGAATCATATTTTACCGGTTTCGGTTATGGATATGAAATTATTTCGGATTATCCGATTGTTTCGGATAATT
>DWPT01004040.1:0-13701 GCA_018251895.1 Agathymus mariae mariae
GAGTCAGCCGCCAAACGACTCGTCGTGTTCCGGCTGGTGGCTTGAGAGCCAGTACCTTCTTTTTTACCTTCTCATTTTCTGGCCGGCAACGCATCAGTGATACCTTTGGTCTTGCTGATGTCCATGGGGAACGGTGACCACTTAACATCACGTGACTCGTCAGCTCGTTTGTTGGCTATTAACATAAAAAAAGGGATAAGCGCGATTATACATCAGTTCTTATTAACTATATCCGTATTGATATAATTAACAATAATGTAATTTACGCGATTTAATTATCTACACACATTTGTCAGTGCAGCTGGACGCGACTGTCGCACGCGCAATGTCGCACCTGTGCCGTCCACTAACCGACCTGGTTCATTTCACCTCGCTGGTATGACGTCATCATTCCAAACAATTTTTATCAGCATCATAATTTATAAGCATCAAGCCGAAATATTACCTGTCGTTATACAGGTAAGTATTGAGAAAAAACTACCTGTTATTTTGTTAATTAACATTAGTAGTGAACAGTGGACACAGACCTCTAGAACTTGAAAACTAAATTAAACTGCTTCCACTGTTTTTCATATTTATTACGTTTAAATCTTTTATATTACATCATTATTAATATTTTTACTTACAAGTTGACTGTACCTGACTACAAACTTTCTCATATTAGACCTGATAGTGTCAGTTACTCCCAAAATTATGTAAAGATAACTAAGGAAGTCGGTTTTTATTATATTTTATTTAAATGAAGCCTCATCTGTAGGAGACATCGAGAATATCAGTGGCATCTATTAACGATATAATAAATAACTATATTGTTATATTAATAACATATGACCGATGAATTACATTAGTAAAGGTATAGAAACAAAAATATTTTATCAAACAACTCAAAGGTTTGATATTTGTGAGGTCGAACCATTAAAATACCTTTGTGTTCGTTCGTAGAGCCAAACAATCTGATATGTATATTTGACATTTATGACTAGGCAAGCTTAATTTACATAAAACAAGGATGAATTTGATAAGATTATACACAAGGTCACGTTTGGACCTAATGAACAGGATTAAATATATAATATATAAACGTATAAATAGTTATATATAGATTTATCATAACTGAGATGGTTATCTGACAGACACGAGCCTTTGAATTCCTATTTATTCATATACCTGTTCAGTCAGTTCATAAAAAGTGATAAATTAAATGTTATGTAAGAAACAAAATAAAATTACGGTGTCATTAAAACGATTCTTCTGTGAGACCACCTTGTCATGATGAAGAAGTGATAAGCACAGAAAAATGATTACTACATTTGAAGGTATGCAAGTTTACAAAACGTTTTATGCAACAGATTGGACAATAACGCAGCGTTGAAAACTAGAATATATATAAAAACGACATAAGAGACGAGAATTTGGCTTGTTAAAATTTTCAATACGGACTTTATACATGGGATATATGAATTATTTACTTTAATTTAGTAATATCTGTGTTATTATCATTTAAATAGCACTTGTTTTAAATTCAATGTTAATATATTGTAGTCACGGCGGTATTTAAAATACGATCGGCGATTTTGGTTACTATTAAAAGTGTCGCTAATCTTGTGTACTGAGTTCTGTTGAAACATTCCGCTTGAAATGTGTTTCACGACTGGGGCTGAGATTTACATCAGAATTGATTTATGTAAGGATAGTTTAGAAAGACTTGCAGTTTCTATATGAGTTGCTACAATGTCAATGATGTCTTCTTGTGTCGAAATCTAAGACACACTTTGGGTTATGGAGTCATAGTAGTAATCTAATAATTTCGGTAGTAATAATATTATTATATTAAATGACAAATTAGATTATGTACGAGTGTGTGTATGTCTCCTTTGATGTAGTGACTTGTCTTCCGGTTATCTGTCCTGTTCTGTTCCTCTCCCATATCGTTTTAGCTATCGTATCTTCACCATCTCATGGATACAGACATGAGTTTTAACTTATGCTTCGTATTAATACTTGTATATTCAATAACCGGTTGCTATACAATCACTCAATTCATAAATATAAATTCTTATTGAATAACTAGGTATAATCGAGTCACAGGCAAAAATGAATGGAGTATTCACGGGTATAATTGATTTATTTCGTGAGGGCCTCGCTGGACGTAGTTTCATGGAAGACGTGACTTTTATTCATTCAAGCGTCTTAAACCCACAGCGAAACATATAAGAGGGACCGGTGCTGTGCAATGAAATCGTTTCCAGTATTATCCTTAGTGGGTAATAGAATATTGTCTCGTTTAAAATTAAAAGCATTCTAAATAAAATATTTTTATGTTTAGTGCTATTTGGTTTGGTCAGCTCGTCAGATAAAATGACGCAGTATCTAATGGTTTAGTTTGGCTTCTAAAAAGGAAATAATATGCCAATTATCTGTTCTACAATTTCATACAATCTCGATGTAAGATGACGTTACATGAATAACTAATTTCCGGTAATTCTCAAGAAACTCATTAGCAGAGAAACTCTTCTATGTTACCGGGCGCACAGACATTAAGAGTTATGCTGCACTAACTTTATAGCTTTTAAACTATATACATTATAGCTTTTTTAAGATTTTTTATAACTTTAAAAGGTTGCCGCAATTTTAATATATAGCCTTTAATTAGAGATCTTGTATAGAATCTTCAATTGAACGTTTAATTTGAACTTTGTAATTACTTTGTATTAATTGATAACAGTCAGTGAAGCGCGGTGACTTATATCGATCGTTATATTAATGTGGGTGAAAACAAAACATGAACGATTCCATGGTTTGGATGTTTCCATGCATCGGGCCCGGTTACAGGGTTCCCTACATTCGATTTAAAAATGGTATACGTATACAGGAGCAGTCACTTATATGTTTGTTTTTAAGTTCGTTTTTGAGCCGTATTTGGGCGGCCTAGAATACTTCCCTTGATCCCATGCTGACAAAACAGGGTGTCATAAGAGGCGACAGAAGCCAGCCTGCTTGGTGGTAAGGCTTTGTGTAAATATAATATTATTATTATTATTATTATTAAGTCATTAATAGTATTAATGGTATTATTATCCTTCCGTGAAGCCTGCCTGGCTAGCTACCACCCTCATACTAGAATCAGTCGTCAAACGACTCGTCGTGCTCCGGCTGGGGGCTTGAGAGCCAGTACATTCTTTCTAACCTTTTTCTCATTTCTTGGCTGACAACACTTCAGTGTTGTATCAGTGATACTTTTGGTCTTTCTGTTGTCCATAGGCGATGGTGACCACTTACAATCACGTGACTCGTCTGCTCGTTTGTCGGTCATTAACATTAAAAAAAGGCCGTTTGTCACCCCGGATTTCCTCGAATGTATTGCATCGAGATAATTGCTTTTTTGGCGGTTAATTTTAAAAGGGAATACAAAATAAGAAAATTTACAAACTGCTTGCTTCTTGTGACATAAATATCGAATAAACACTTGTTAAAGGAGATATAAATATGCATATAGTTTAAACTGATAAATTAGAAGTAAACGAATATATTAACCACTCCATCTTTTATCTCCAAAGGCTAAAGTGTTCATAATTATGAATATAAGTCAGCAATGTAGGGACAGCCATCATTATGGTTTACAGGAAAATCTATAGAAAATCCATAGATCTTTAAATTTTTAAGCAGGCAGAAAATATTTAAGAATACATTAACTATATATGGAACCGTATTCAAAGCGAGCAGGATTCGAACTTGACTAATTTTATTACCTTGAGATAGGACTCATTAAGCTTGTATTGGGGGCCTTCTGGTAGTATAAGGATGTTCGACTCTTATGTTGCCTGTTAACCCCTTCACCATTCTACTCTGGAGCCTTTTGATGGAGTACACTCTAGACATCCTCACTTACGAGAGGGACCGTTGTCTTGAAGCTAGATGCTAATAAGTTAATGCAGGCGATAATTAAAGGTAACCTTTTTAAAGCCTAGAAATAACAGTCTTGATGTGTGTCACTAGCTTTTACCACTTGAGTATTTATTTTGTAATACAATGTGTTTATTGAATTTTAATGAGAAAATTATCACAAGGTCTACTATAGTAAATAATCTAACTCGTCTGACTATTGAGCCCTAAGGTCCCAGTTACACGGGTTCTGCCGTAAAATAATACTGTGCATGATATGATATCTTATTCCATTATGTTACGTCAACTGTACGATTGTGGGAACTGTATTCAATTAATTTGCCATCAGCAAATTACATATTGTAGAGTATTGTAATGATGTAATAAGAGCGCTTTTCACTTGTTTTTGCATATTCCGTATCATAGACTATAAAACATTAACTATTTTTATTTTGATTAACTACTCCAATTAAGCTGCTGTTTTGCGTTTGCTGTTATTCCGATTATTCTGAATAACCAAGGTTTGATTTCAAATCCGTACTTAATAGTTATCATACTTCATACACTTTTGGTGAACATAGTGGAGTTCTTTGATGTGATATCGAGTTTCATAGACGAGAGTAATAATTAATTTGTAATGCATTGCAAATTCATTCTAATTTGTCTATGCGAGCTTCTAACGGTAACTAATCCAACACAATTGACACGTTAAATCCTATAAAACATAGACATTCAAATAATATGACCAGCTTAAATAGTATTATGAGCCATAACAATGGTTAAAATAGGTACAACCCACATTAATTGCGTTAAATAGTACTTTCTCTTTGTCAATCATAGGATACATGTTGCTCCTACACTGCTCGAAAATTGCTTCCATCATTAGAACTCCCACATTTGTAATTGCATAGAATATAATTTACATTAAATTTGCCCATTGTTCTCGATGTGGTCGGATAATAGAATCTGCATTTCTAAAGAAATTGCTCCTAAATTACAATAATTTCGTGTACGTTAGTTGTTCATCGAGTATCTACATGAAGTTTGTTTACTGTCAGGTTAAAGATAAAGCTTGAAAGGCTATTCAAAGAGAGTGCAACTGAATTAAGTAGGCTATGTTTATTCAAAGCACGGCGCTACTCGTGTCACTGCGCTCGTGTGTGTGTATTTTTGTGTAGAGAAATATAAATGTCACGCAGGACCCATATCGTTCATGTCAAAGTTTTCCCACTCAAACGTTTAATATAACTTCAGAGACGACGCCTACATTGTTTAGCGAGTGTAGAGACTGTCAGGAAACTATTAGGCACAATATCCACGTCGGCTCGGAGTAACAAGCGTGAAAGAATTACAAAACATTGAATAGATGCTCCCATTATTTTTTATGCCGATTGTTAAGACAGTTATGAATAAAAATATTGTATGAGTGAATGAAATTCCGCATGTGTATTTATTACACGATTCGCTGAAGATGCTGAATTGCAGAAACTTGCGATTCTCACGCTACGGAATGGACTAGTTCAATGCCAACGGACTTAGCGTAGTGTTTATAGTACTGAAGTGATATAATTAGAGGCAGTACGCACATAAGTACTTCCACATATGCGTGGAGAGGCAAGCATATAATCGTTAGGCGCATAGCAGACGCATGAGTGGGGCGACGCCCTTTGCAGCCGGTTGTCAAGTGACCTTTGCGTATTCGCAGGGAAACTCGCAAGGAATATATTTTTCATATGATTAACATACCTTTATGTAATCCCTTTGAAGTGTCAATATTTGAAAATTATACAGTGGACCGTTTTATTTTCCTAATAAATAAACATATACTTGTAAGTATGATTTTTTTTTATACAAAGTAGATTTTTACAATCACTTTAAATCACAATTGATGACTAGGTACATTGGCTTTATTAAATTTTTAATTATCTGAGTAATTTAAAAAATAGTAATGCCCCTCTATACATATTTAGTATTATGTATAGCGTATTTTAAAAAGTTTAAGTCTGTGAACGAATAAATCAGTATTTAAAGTTTATTGTAATGTCTGGTTACGATTACAAAGGACGTTTTAAATGATTCCAGAATTTTTACGATTGTAAGTTACTAATCTACATCGTACTTTTATAGTGTTTTATGAAGCATTGCTACGTCTTATTCGATGCAGGGACTTCAGTGTCGTTATTGTGTGTTCTTTCATAACACTTACACAATGTGCGTTGTTATTTAGAAACCGTTATGAATATAGATGATCGTATGTATTTTGTAAACAAGCCACACGCTAAACTGTTTTATTGTTCCAACGTGACGGATCGCTGTTCATTGGGCTGATATTAGCAATAATGTAAATAACCTTCATTTCGTGCAATATGGCTTGACAATGGTTTTACTATATTAAATTCGTAATATATGGTACAATTGTAAAAAAATTAGGCAAATCATTGTATTTAGCTACTGTGTTTTGTCAAAGTTATTTCGTTGCTGTGATGTTGTTACATTTGTAAATTCAATTAAGTATTAATGAGTCGTGCAAATTCACCTGCAATATTACGTCCTAATAATTCTTTTTTTTATAAAACACTTGCATGCCTAAGTACTTTAAGATAACCGTAGTTTAGCTACTTGATGTGGTTTAAAATCGCTACAGGCGCTCGGGCAATGACTAATTATTGACCGGTGCAATCTTGACTGTATTTTATTGAAACCTTGAAAGTTACGCAAAAGTTGTATGTTACAAGTACTCAAAGGTCACGTGTTATTTTAAGTTTATCTGAGTACTTAATCATTTTGAAAGTGTTACAAGCCCGATTAACCGTCCTTAATTTTTTTAAGATATTTTTTGTTGGTTGTCGTTAAGGTATTGAATGATCAGATCTTAGAATAATGTTGCTATAATTTATCGTAATACCTTAACCTTGGCATTTTTTTCTTCTTTAGATATAAAAAGCTAACTTTCTCCTTTTTCTCTCTTTATTAAAAGAACTTTTGATACTATACGAAAGCGCTGTAGATATAAAGTGTGACCGCCCAAGCATGTTTCATGTTTCACAACGAGGGTGAATTAATACAAGGTGCAGTGGCAGTAGTAGAGTTTGTACGATTTCCTGGCGCGTTAAGGGTTTCAATATGTACCCAATGGTTTACCTGTGTTTACACAAGGACACATCCGTTGCCGACCTCATGTATATGTATTTTCTTGATTATAAGGCAAGTTGTATCTTTTGTATACCAACAAGTATTTCTTGTTAACGTGCCGCCTTCAACGCTTCGAAACTATGGCTTTGGTAGCTTGGAAATGCTGTTTATAAATCTTGGAAGTGATTTTAGACCATCTGTTAATGGAATTTACTAAATCAACTATTATTAATTTGATTAAATTATTAATAGCAATGGTTTATGAGTATGAATTAAATAATTTTTTCAATCAACGTTGCGGTTATGTTTGTTTACATAAAAATTTTTGTTATTTGGAATTTATACAATCGTATTAAATTTAAAAAATAAACATGAATTGAATCGAATTTTTAACTGATTATAACGAAAACTTTTCATCATACTAAATGTGAACAATCCACGATAAAACAGTTTAAAATCATAATGTGGATAATTGCTTCTTTAATCTTTTCTGGATTTTGAGTTAAATAATTTTGTTGAGGTTAATAATTTTAAGTTACTGAACTAGTCTTACAAGGAATGTTTGGTTGTAGGTTGTTTAGGAAAAGTTCTACGTAACCAAATAACTGGCAGGAGTTATTAAAGTTATTTAGTTATAAAATATAATAAGTATAAGTTTGCGAACACATAATATTGAAATCCGTTTCGACTAAAAAGGCGTTCATGCTTTCATTTATATTCGTAAGGTTCCGTACCGCAAACAACTCAAAACAAAAACTCAATACTTTCTTATTTTGGTTGAAAATACTGGCACGCTGAGTGAACCTGTTGCCACTCCTAAAGAGCTCTAGACCGTAGTCCACTGCGCTGGTCCGAACCCGTGGTTCAACAGTGGAACGAACTTAATTTTCTGGGTACAATAGTACGTTTATGATATGGTTATAACTTAGTCTTGGTTGTAAATATAGGCCTGTTATGTTACTGTCCTTTGATTCTAAATGATTGTTCCTACAAACTTAATACACTTGAAGCTTATTGTACTACCAGTCTAAAATCTAAATGACTTAAATCATGACGAGTATGAAGATTTGTACCGTCTCCAGTAAAACAGAGCGGCGTTGAGATACAGCCACGAACAGTATGTCGAGCTTGTTCCGATGTACTTGCCCGTTTGCAGGGTTCCGTGTGCTAATAGATAAAACAAAATCTTTATCGGCTTTATGTCGTTATAACAAACATTTTACTATGAAACGAATGCTACTATTATGTTTTTTGAAAATAAAGTATGTTGTGATAATCCTCGACACAGTAAAGTAATAAAACTATATACATTAAAAATAAAATGCATATAAACATATGGATGCCTGGGGAAAACTTATGTTTAAAAATTATGTAGAGGTTTCTATCTTAATCAAATCTTTTAAACTTTTAAAGTTGTAAAATGTATGCCCCTCTCTGTTAGCTTTTAAGAAATATGGGGTGGAATATTCTGAAAACAAAAAAAAAATTCGGTTTGTGTAAAGACGGTTTACGGACGATAATTTTACGTCATAACTTCATAGGAAAACATTGATAAAAAATTGCATGCTTTTATTACTTTTTTGCCGCAATTGATGTTGTAATAAACCATGGAAACCACATTAATGTTTCACTTGACTTTATAAACAGTTTACAAAACAGCTCACGTGTAGGTTGGGTGCTGCTGCTGTCTTTCTTCTACTCGGACACATCGGCCGATGGAGTGGAAAAGAGATAGATGCGTCACAAGCCAAACGCTTAGGCCGATCGTGCCTCTCTATCGTTTGTAATGCGCTCTCGCTTGCACACTCGTCTCAGGCGGAACGTGACAAGAGTTATGCTTTCTAGTGCTTAGTACTGCCGGCGTTCATCGACTCATAAGACGTTATCACGTTAAACAATCAGGCAAGAAAGTTAACAACATTAGATATATGTATATATATTTCAATGTGTGATATTTTCGTTTATGTGCTTTGTAAAGTTTAGCTCCTTTTTAATTTCAATGAATCCTATTAGGTGTTCATCTTGACTACGGAACCCTTAACAGTACATGATCCGACATGCATTTGGCCGGTTTTTTGCTCCTCTTCCTATCCTCGTGTACCGAGCGGACAGTGCTGCGTGCGTGACTGCCTCGGAGATGGCGACGTTGATTGCCCGCGGCACCCGCGCCACTCGCGGCGCCCATTCCAAAACGCGATTCTTGTTTATGCTCTTTAATGCACGGTCATAAAGCGATAACATAAACATTGGTTGCACTATTACTAATGCTCCAGTAAACTAAACGCAGACGCTTACTCAACATTACAGTTGATATTTATATTTAAAGTTATTTACGCTAAATTAAAATTGATAAGAAATAACACAATTGCGGTGAACTATTAACATATTGTATTAAATATGATATAGGGAAATAAATCCGTTAACAATAGTAACTATTTTGCAAGGCGTTTGCTTAAATTAAGTACAATTTTTTTTTCAAATAGGGCCGGGTACATTTTTTTTTAAATTAAAAACTGTCGAAAGATAAAGAAAAGGTTACTAGAAAAATTAATTGTCAGTGGATTATGGACAATTGAGAATTTTAGTAATACACATAAAATTAAGTGTAAAACCTAAAGCAAATTCACGCCTAGACTAGACGTGGTCGATGGAATCCCGTGTACCTCGGAAGCGGAAGTGTTCGATCAGTTGATATTGTACAGCGATCGTTTCTTAGGTGTCTTATTACATTCACCTATATCATATTATTCTGTTAACGTCTCGGACGTGCACTAATTGATGTTTGGGAATCGTTTTATCTGAAAGTTGAAACATTCAGTCTCTGCAAGAACGTATTTAAACGTATTTGAATGTATTTAGTTTAATGTCCGAGTAGATATAGTAAATTGTAAGATAAATACGAAAATCGGTAAATTCAATACATCACATGGCACATATGTAATTATGTATGGAAATATATATATATATATATATATTTGTGTGTGTGTGTGTGTGTGTGATATTATGTATATCACATAAAGTTAAATAAAATTAGCCCAGCTGTTTATATTCAGTTTAGTTTAGTTTTTATGTTTAGCACAGATTTGTGCAGTCACATACACGGTGACAGAAGAATATTATATCCGCTGTGTAGAAAAGATATAGTTTAGATTGAAATGTTACAATTTATAGGATTGTTCTCGAAAAATACCTGGGAATGTATAGCAAGAAACTTTGGACGTCGACCAGACTAGATGCAGTGTCACTGACACGTGTTTTATTAAGAAAACGTTTTGTATTTGCTCTAGTATTAGTATTAAATAATTATAAAAATAAGAATTTAAGCATATTTGTAAAAAAACTTAAGTTTACAAAAACGTCGAGATTGCCTTTTCAAAGTAAAGTTAAATTCTATGAATAAAATAAACATGCGAAAGTTTGATTCTCTATATAATTATTATTGATATATTTACAAATTTAATTTCATTACTAGATATTAACATACTTGTAATATGCCATTAACATAACTTATTACATATTTAACGTGTTCACTTGTAATAACGACAATGTTTTATAAACTAAAATCTGTATTTACAATTTTATAAGCAATCGTATCAATGGTCTGCGAGTACATAGTTTAGGAAAAGTTTTAGAGGAAACTATTTAGTAAAAACATAATCTCCGATAATCCAAAAACTACTATATGAATTTTCATGGGATTTTTATCAATAGATAACATAATCCACCGGATAGTTTAGGGTGTATAATATGCATATTTTTTGTGTAAACTAACTCATCTGGCTACAACAATGGTTAATACTATATGGTAAGCAAATTTTATACACCTAAGAATTGTCCTTTACATCGCCTATCTGTACGGAGCCGGATTCGATGTTTGGTGTAGTCGTAATTACAACATAACTTTTGTCTTATAAACTGAATGTGTCATCCACGCACACTAATTAGTATGTAAAACTTGAGTGTTCTAAACTCAAGCATCCGTTTTCATTAGGCATTGTTATGGTCGGATGTACGGTCAGATTGAATTGAAGTCTTTCACTTGTTGAGGTGAGCAAAATTTCATTTCTGTAGTTAAATTACATCGTCATATTATTTCATTGCTCTCTTTTATTTTATCATGGCCATCTCTACGTGTTATTCTTCAACTACTATACAATATTTCCTCAAGGATTGCCGGTAAGAGATTGTTTTAATGCATGAAAATTAACGCTGCTCATTACCTACTGAGATATAATAAAATTTTACTACATTTCCTCTACGTGTGTTTGAGATTTATTGTTTCGTACTGAAGTAACCGTCTGGTTAAGTTAGCGATTGGGAGTCAGCGATACTTATAATACAGATAATATACCTAATAAGGCGCTCCATCACAACAGCGATTGGGAGTCAGCGATACTTATAATACAGATAATATACCTAATAAGGCGCTCCATCACAATACATTTGTTGTTGGTCTTACGATTTGAAACTAAAGATCGATGTCCAAAAGTAATAAGTGGCCACTTAAAACTTAGGAATTGCTTACTTATATTTTAATAAAAAATGTTACAAATCTGAGTTCAGTAAAGTAACACTATTTTTTTTAATAGTCGACTCATAAAAAGAGGAATCCTGATGGTGTGTTTTCATCGTCCTCCTTGCACCAAAATAATTCCATATATTGTGTCGATGAGTTGGCCGCCAAGAAGGAATCGGGGTATCCCGTTTATCCGTATCCGTTTATACTGCAACCGAAACATGTTTCAAACATTACTTGGTTGATTTTAAAAGGAAGGTGATAGCTAATCGGGAAGGTAGAAAAACCTTAACACAATATACGAGTATCTACGTTACAAAACTTGGTGGTATAAAGCCTATTTTATTGTCTTGACCACGATGCACCACTAGCAAGGGTAGATTCAGATTCAAAGATGTATGAAGATTCTTAACATGTACTCGACACGTAAATTATTGTCACATTCGGTGAATGCTGATGAATGCTGAATGAATGCTTCAAGGTCAATTACAGATAGTTAATCGCTAATTTTTAGAATTTCCAAGAACTCAATCAGGCTGTTCCTTTTCAACGTGTCCCTTCCAAATGTTTATTATTGTCGGTATGCTGACTGTACACTTTTGTGTTTAATGGATTTAACGGGAGACATTAATGCAGGCAGAGTGAGACTGCAGCGAGTGTCGTGCTAATTAACTAAGTGACTGTGTCAATTGATGCAATTGTCTCTTACTTGCACCAGTGTAAACGAGTACATTTGCCGATTAGTTGTGTAATGTATGATAATGATAATGAAATGTTAATTCGAAAATGTCTTTTACAAACATTTAAAAAAACACGAAACCGCTTCAGTATATCTCTACCGCGAATAAATAGTCACGAGGTTTTTTAAGTTATAGTTGAATAAAAAAATATACCGGTTAAATATAGCGGTTTTTGGTAGAGTTATGGATTTATTTGTACTAGACGATTTTTTACGTATAGTTTATGTTGTGACTGACGTACACACAAATGGCTGTGGCGAGGATTGCATGTTGCGTCTTATCTTTCTAACAGCATAAGCAGACCTACTCAGTTTACCTGCGACATAAAAATCGTTTCCTGAAGCGAAGCGAGGGTCGGTTATTAGTATATAATAATGTGGCACACAACACTTTCTAGTTCTTTAGATTGTACTGCAGATGTACGAACACATGAGTCACAGCTTAATAGATTAAATGGAACGCATTAATCTATGTAACAGTCAGACTTACGGCGCGCTCCACGCCTATTAACTGCGATTGTCGCCACTGTCTCCTGACCGATGCCACAAAGTTTTGGCTTAATTTTTAATAGTTCATTGAAATGTGTCAAGGTATTACATTCCAGAAAGCATAAGATTGTTTCAGAATACAAATAGGTATACATTTTTAATTTACATGTAAAGTTGCAGACATTGTGATACTAATGGGAACTTAATGTTTTTTGTACTCTATATTGATATTTTGACCAAATTATCTTTGTTCGTGATCTGACAGAGACGGGCAGAAATACCCGTGTAAAATACAAAAATCGTTAGTACTTGTCACAGTTAAGATATCTTAGGGTGTACTCGAAACTATAACGTTTTCGGTCGTTGTGTTTAAACTGACTGTTGTTGAAGAAGTTGAGGAAATTGAAGACAATACTTTTGGCATTCATTTCGGCTTGGCATTTGTAGATATTAAAAGGTGCATAAAGTTTTATAAGTTTATAATAAAGAATGTTTATACTGATTGTTTCTTTAGATAACAATTCGCTCTTAAACTGAGTTTTATTCTTATCTGGAAATCGTTTAAATACGTTCTGAAACTTTTGAGTATCTCGGTAAAATCGGATAATTTAGTACGAATAGTATTTCACAATTGTGAACGTTGCGGAGGGTTTGTGGCTGTACAATCTGAGCTTTTATCAAATTTATTGGCTGAGATGTCGTTGCGAACGTCGGCGTACAGGTTGACTTGTTTTTCCACGCTTCTCGAGACCATGGCGGCGTTACAATGTGCCTCTTGCGCAATAATCGAAGGGGCTATTTTGCATTAAACTAAAAGGGCTTAAAGTCAAGCTTAATATCCATAAAATTATTTTTTTAAATATTAGTTGCGCCCATTATACTCTTAATCCGTCAATCTATTTTTATGTCCAAGCCCATAACCATACATAAATGCCACAGTACT
>DWPT01004041.1:0-13700 GCA_018251895.1 Agathymus mariae mariae
CTTCTGTCGCCTCTTACGACACCCTGTTCTGCCAGCGTGGGATTGGGGGGAGTATTCTAGGCCGCCCCAATACGGCCCAAAACACATGAAACATATAACTTTGTCGTCAATAAAAAATCTTGCGTCTCTTAAATTGTAAGTTGGCTAAAGCGAGTTCTAATGAAGACATGGCAGCAAAATAATTTACTCACTAATTAATTGGTTGCCACTAAATCTGTAATAGCGAGAATCTGCGATCATTAATCTCTAATGCAACGCTTTTTGTAGTAGTTTTGTATGCAACGCCTAATAGTAGTAACTTGATGTATATGGATGATATGTGTGTTGAACAAAATGACATAAAAAGCTGGAGTACACTTGAGAAAAGCGTGATCTGTAAAATGTAAAAACTGAAGGAAGAAAATGAAAACCATGCGACGAAGTTGAAATATAAAAGACTGCAGGAGAAAACTAAAACCATGCGACGAAGTAAAGGTGGTCTCCGTGAAAATTGTTGAAGATGTTCCCGTTTTCATTGGCCTCCCAAAACTTCTACATATATGTATAACAACGTACATATATACATGCAAGTATATATAGTATTACTAACTAACTTCTATAGAAAATAAGGTCTCCAATATATATAACAACTGCTTTCATGTGATTTGAAAATGTCGAATATTCCAGCCTTGTATATATTTTTACCAATTTCCGTTTTAATAGTTCATATTTTTTAATTAAAAATTGTTTAACTTATAAATTATCACTATTAGAAACTGTTGCCTACTTTAATAAAGAGATCTGATGATATTGGGAACCATTTCTTACTCAAAAATATCCAGAGTTGCCACGAGCGTAAATTTATAAATGGTTAATCTAATTTTATAAATGGTTAACATGAGCAATGTTTTAGTGTTCAAAACATCCTAGTTTAGTAATAGTATTTATAAATCAGTACATATTAATTAATAATACTTATTTTAGAATATAATAATCTTAAGAATAATAAACAAAATTTAATCGCCCCGATTAAAAAAAAAAGTGAAATAATAGCGCTATGGAAGGCAACCTTTAAGTGATTTCATACAGTTTTTACATACAGTTACAAAGATTTTTTGACAAAAAGTTAAAATTAGGAATGAACAAGAGCGATATAAATAATTACATAAAAAATAATAAAATTATCATGATTATACTATACGAAACGCTCAATTTTTACTGTAAGTATATAGTATCTTTTAATAATAGTATTTAGTAACTATAAAGTAGTCTCGATATTAGGATTTTTATGTCGTGATTCTTGTTCTTAACAAAAGCATTACCTATTAAGGTACACACACTTATCCTTGGCATTCGTTTCGCAAAGATCACTACGACAGATTATATAGCAAACGATTATTGCAGTAGGATGTAGCGCGTGTTTCATAAAACCGCTATTTAGTGTAACAGCAATTTTTTTCTATTGCCTTTTTAAACAAGTCTTGTTACAAGTAACATTATCATGTCGGAAACGTGATAAACGAGTGGATTCAAATTTTTTTGTAACTACAAATTTTCTGGTAGACACTACTGTATTCCATACTGTAAAAATACGTGACAAATCCAAGTATTAATTTGTTAAATGCATTAACTTATTGGAAACATAAAAAAAAACACGTGGCGAATAACGAAAATAATGGGATGGATATTCTCTTTTTTGAAGACAAAAGATAAAGTTAAAAGAAATAATTAGAATTCCTTGTATCGCAGGTGACATGAACAAAAGTAATTAGACATCACAAAGAGAAAAAATCAGTAAACAAATATTATATGTGTTATAAATATCTACCCGGTCTGGAACCCTTAAAACAGCAGGCGACGTTACGAGCAAACAGGCTACGGGTTCGTAATAATATTTATTTTTATATTTTACATGGAATTAATATTTTAACACTAATAATATGATCTGTACAAATAGTAACATAAAATAGTAAATTGTACCCACATGCGACATAATCGTAGCTCGTTTGTATCAAGCGTTTTATTTTTTTTATAACTTTTTCAATTTTTTACCTTAATTGTCCAGTAATTAGAGTTAACAGAGTTCGTTTTATATTACATAGTTATAAGAAACGCAATGTTAGTTTAGACTTATAATTACCGTACAAACCTACCGTTAGGTACCAATTTGCCAAGTTGCCAATCATAATTATCATTTAAATGACCCTATAATGAAACGAGAAATGAATAATCTGCGTTAGGTTTAGCATTTCTTAAAAGGTAATCGGATACTTTGCCAACTACGACTTCAGTAGTGCTGCGCCGCGTAAATCACATTGCATGAACGTTACACGTTTTGAACAGTTGGCGGACGTGGGACGCTTGGTGCTGTCAATGTCTTAGAATGATTTTAACTGTGACTTATTTTAATTGTCACATTTTGGTGACGTTGACATTTGTCAAGGTTCATGTTTGTTTTTTTAAAACCTTCTCTTCATTCAAATGTACAATTTGAGGTAAAATTTTGGAAAACGAATAATCACGCTTTAACTTTCGAAACTACTGAAGATGACGTTAAATAAAAAATAAACTAGAAATGTTACCTTTTATAGGTTACATAAAAACGCCGAATAACGCTGTGACACTGAGGCCAATGCTGGTTTCATTATAGCAATCTAGCAATGCCAGTGAATTCGTTGGATACTAATAAGTCTACTATCGTAAAAGAATAGCGTATTAGTACCCTGCCTAACGTAACAATCTAGTGTTCATATTACGCTACAAAATTCAAGTTACATTTACATTATATAAGCGGACACAGATATTTAATAATATAATTCACGTATCATTATTTATTATATGGAGGCAACAGCGTCGTTCTTTTTACGAATTCCTCGAATCTCTTCTAGCGCCCCGAAGCGAAGCACCACAATATGACGGTAATATCAGAAGCTGCAATGAACTTTAGCATTTCCCCATATTGATGGTCCCTACTTTCACCATAAACGGCCAATTTACGGATGTCTGCCAACCGGCCAGTGTCTTAAGCTGAACTATCTCAATTAGTGCCCGGTAGATGACCCCGCAATTTCGTCACCTAACACCGTGAGATTGCGATGTTATTAGGTTAAGTGCAAGAGGCGGACGGGGTGGTTATAGCTGTTCGAGAAAATTGCGACATCTTAACCTTCACATTCTTAAGGATAACATGGGAGCATTCGTACAAACTGATCTCCGAGACTTGGTTCGAGTTATCATCCGTCCATCCTTCTATATAATAAGAGTAATAATGTGAATTATTTGTACACAATAAATTAATTAACAAGTGGATTTATAAAGGGACATCCACAAGATTAGATAAAATACTTGGCCTGGTAACTAGTTTGGTCGTGACCATGGCCGCGGAGCGAAAGTTGCAGGTTCAACTCCCGACCAAATCGAATATTTATTTAACATATAAATGTTTTTATGTACGAGATTTGTTTTCTTAATGTTCTAATTACGTACATCGATATTACAACAGGCAAACCACCGCGGGATGATATGAGTATGTAAGCACTATTTAAATTATTTATAAAGCTATCTGGGGAACAATTATATTTCACAGTGAAAACTATATCACATAAGATTATATTCTCAATAATTCGCTTACAGATAAATTTGCTAAATTATTATTCTTTCAACAACCTACTCTATGCAAGTATGTAAGCAGTTAGGTACTTCAGTACATAACATTTCGATCCAGTGACCACACTACTATGCCTTAATTTAAAACAAAACACTAAAAGGTACGTTCAAACATCAAAATTGTTTAATCCGAGAACATAAAAGTGAGACACAAGAGTAGAACACGGGCCAGGCATGTTGGTGGCGGCCGCGCCTATTCGTCGCACGCGCAGCGACTGCGCAACCTATTTTTCATTACTTAATAGGTTAAAGATATGACTTTTCACTGAGTATGAGGAAGTTATCTTCGTAGTTTTAGGCGTGTTAACATATCAGAATCAAAACTAAGTTTTTAAACTGTCACTCAAATCTTGTAAACAGATCAGTAATTTTGTTATAAACTTTTAGCGGAAATACTTTCATTTGGGTACCTTCACTTAGAAAAACTACTAATAATAATAATAATAATAATAAGGTAATACTTTTGTACAAATGTAAGTAAAATCAATTTTCTTGATTTATTATTGATTTCAAAAATATACTAGTCTGCTGTGGGGAAGTTTCTTATCACTAAACCTCCTGAAAAAATATTTACCGTAATCAAATCTTCCAAAGCGATGCTACCTTGAAGTATAAATATTTTTAATGGTTGGTTGATGATATCCCCTTCTTTTGATCGCGGTAATTTTATTTACATTCAATACAATAACAAACTATTAAGTAACCTATTACAATTTCATATTTGATATAAGATTATTTCTTCAATAATTTCAATATCTAACATCAAAGATCTTCACAGATTAATTAAGTCTGCAATTCCGGTAATATGATTTGACTTCCGAGTTAGCGTCAAGGGCATTTGTTGGATCAAGGGTAGGACGAAGAACTTTACGCGTCAACTAATAAACACTTCAGTAATCGTTACGTCTGGCTTCATTTCATCTGACTCAACCTGGTGTCTTACAAACCTTAACAACAATTAATTCAAAAATGTTTACAACGATCAAGTTTCATTGTTGTAAATTTACAACATAGTTACCTAAGCGTATAATTGTCTTTAAAGCTTCTGTTAAACGCAAAACGCAAATAATTCCGAACATAATAATGCTTGGACGTTGATCAAATGATCAATAGACAGGTTTTGATGTTCTGTACTGATTTATATAATTGTTAATTTGCAATAACAAATATAGTCAATTTCGTTAACATTATCCTTTAATAAAATATTGGCCTATTATATACCTTGGGATTTTTCTTAGTTATGAAGTATGTTTAAAAAATAATAATAATATGAGTACCTATGGTAAGAGGCCAATCCGGCTTGTACATTTGTACATTGTACATTTGTACATTGTACACTTGTACATTGTACACTTGTACATTTACCGCATTTTTTCTGAAAAGAATTGTACAATATTTTAACTGACTTTCGTATAGTAATTTAATGAGGGTATCATTAAACAAAGTTTATAAACTAAAACACGAATATCTACAATTAATTGGTCAGTGATATTAAAATGGAAATACGAGGAAGTTCATGTTGAACCCAAAAAATATTGTATAGTAATTGTTTTCATTTATTATAATGTTAATTTAATGATATAATTAAGGCTTAGGTTTAAGTAGGTATTCATTTGAAGGTTTGATAGATTGTCGTGCTACCGTATAATTATTTAATGAATCATTACATTCAACCGGCTGTAAAATTTACTACAAGTTCAAAGTATCTTCATTTGCATGAGAAATTAATTAATTAAAAAAATATATTATTTAACACGTTTTTGAACGTCAAACAGTTACTTTTATGGAATGTATTTTTTACTGTATATGTCAGTTATATAACTTTATTTCACTAATCATGATGAAGAACACATTGAGGTATATCAAACTTTTCATCACCATTCTACAAGCACCGTCCACGATGGTATAAACCAACCAGTTTAACTTCAAACCTGGCATCGTTATCTAATGAATCAGAAGAGCACATCACGAGCAGGAGAATGACTAAGATTCAAAAATGAATAGTTCTCACTACTGAAACTCTTTTATTGTACACTAATTATATTTATTTTGACTCAAACACTTTAGTACGACGTAACAAGTTAAACGTCTTCTCGTTCAGTGACTACATTAAACCTATAACTGAGCCATAGTGCCTTAAATTTTTAACAAATTAGAACAAACATGACACGTACCAGATGGTAGCAGTCGTGACGCAACGTTCTGCCCACGAGCTTTCATTGCTAAGTCGCACTCGTCGACCATAATCAACTCGTACGGGCAGCTCGACAAATTAACATTCAAAATCTCTACATTAGTAATTGGGGTTCAGTGCGTAGGATGAAAGAACAGATCTTTATAAGATCACTAGCGTGTTTGTCCGTCCGCTGATCATCAAAAGTAGATTGGAATAGATAACAAACATTAAGTCCAGACGAATAAAATTAATAAAGCAAATAAATGTATCTTAATTGCGTTGCTGATATTGTATTACAACGAAAATTTTCGACGCACGACGTCTTTGGACTTACTTAATTAAGGATTTCCAAAGAAAGAAGATTTTTAAACAATAAAGGATTTCATTGAGTACAATTTATTATCAAGTGCTGTTCTGCACGTGAGATAGAAAGTAATATCTGTAATAGGTCGTATAAATACAGAATAAATTGAATCAACACTATAATATTTATTTACAGAATACTAGCATGCATAGTTATTTAAATACAGGTGGGGCATGATAGCCAGATTGTTTATCTGCCTCTTGTTTTCACTGTTCGTGAACGGCCGACATTTTAAGGTCAAAGCAAAATTAAAAGTGTTTTAGTATCTGATTACAGAGCCTTATTACAATTGTAACTACCCGACCGAATATCACTGCTTCCTGCCACCTGCTCCGATAAACAAGGCTCAATTAAGTATAAATAAATATTCTTCAATTCGTAAATTAAACATCAATTCATCATTTATCTATATCTATAAGTTCATTGAACATAAGCCTCCCCTGATTTGTGGTACCGGTCTTCGGTCTTTTTATTCAGAGAAGTTGATTGCTAGAATAAAATAGCGAGAAGCCATAGAGTTCAGAGATGTTGAAATATATAAATCGATACTGCTCTCCTTCGAAAAAAGATTGAATAGTTTTAATGGTCATATAATCTCTGATCCGAAAATATTTACAATATAAAAAAACGGTTACTATGCAGGTCTTCACGATTTAATTACCTTGTAAGTCTGGGATCTTCATCTTGTACTGTTTGCCCACACTTGAGATAGGAGTAGGAATATGAATAGGACTATGGAGACTATAGAATTTTGTGATGCTGATTGACATTAGTTTTAATATCAGTTGCAAGATTTTTTATTAAGTTTTATTGATGTTCTTTGTAAATGCCTCTAAACTAAGGTTCACAGTATTGAAGCTCACATATCCCCTCAATAGGATTTTCTTTTTTTTTGTAGTTTATTGACAAACGACCAGATCATCCACCTGATAGTAAGTGGTCATAGTCATCAAAGGACTTCAGTAACGTTAAAGACATCAAAGGCGCGTCGCCGACTAGATATTAAGTAAGGGAAAGTGAAAGAGGGACTCGAATTTATAATGACTATCCGACGCTGCGACCGAAATACGTGTAAAATATTTCACTGTCGGCTTAGGAGGATAGCTGGCTAGCCCTAAAAATAGCATGAAAGTACCGTTGGGATAAAACCGGGTGGTACAGAGACCAGTAACTTCCAACAGGAGGGATCGTTCGTTATTGTCATAGTCGTTGTTCGGCAGGATGCACTACGAGCTAAGGGAAGTTGACACCGAAATTCTCAGTCTCAGGTGGCATAGATATAAACAATACGTCATTACAAAGCGATACCTAGTCCCTTCACTTGGCTGAAGACGCTACTACAACGGATATGATTAAAAATACGCTATATATTTTTACACAATATTAAAATATCAAAAATATTTTCTACCAACAATGATGTCGCGTAAGTTTTTAGATATGCATGACGTAAGCAAAACCCTTGTTAATATTGACCATTTATTATAACAATACACAAGAAGCCACTGTTGCAAATGAATGTATCTACTGCAAATTGGTGCGTCGCACCATCTATGCGGACGCTGGGACGAACGACGTGCGCTATTTATTCTACTCCACATCTGCGGTCGCTATCAACTGGACCATGGAACCGTCGATACAAAAACAAAAAGGCTTTTTGTATTTTGATTGATATACATGGTTATACATATATCCAAGGAGAGCTGTGATCGTCTAGCAGGATTGCATACTACTTCAGTAAAAATACGATAATATATATTTTTTGAAAACTTTGTAAGGCAAGCTTGATAATATTAATCTTCAACAAATAAATAGAAAAGTTGCATTGCTTTATATTTAAGCACGAAGGCTTGATGAATAAAAATTTTAATGATCCCGATACGAGTAATATTTTGCAAACTATGCATTAATTAATAAACTGGCAACATTGATGTCATTAACATAATATATTAACAATATAATGTTGAATCATTAAGCGTATTATAATGCGTAATACGATAGATACTTTTTTAATCTGTACAATAATAGCAGAAAATTAATTTTAATAAATACAGGTAGATCAACTGAAAAAAAGATTTTATTGCCTTTCTTTATTTTGTTACTTAACTACAAAACTATCGGAAACCCGAACAACGTCTCTGTATTTCCCATACCACCTTTTCCGTAGCTTGTGAACCGTATCAGATGCGATAAAGTAGAAGGACAGTACGAGAAACAGTATCGGATCTGCCGTGTCTGTAACAGTGTAAAATATGTCCTTCTTTTAGTGTTGTGCTGTAAGTAGAACGGACACTGGTTACAGCTTCCTGAGTCGTTAGGAAACGGAATACAAAGTTTATGGATTTTTTGGCGTGTTACTGACATGTTTATAGGGTGTTCATTCTGATAGTATGCTCCTAGGTACAGTGTTTTGGTGCGTGTACATGATAATAAACTTAGTTTTGTAACCTCCATTTCTTGCTGGAATGTATGCTGTAGATGTTGTCCTATGTTTCGCTTATTCACTGTGACATGTACATTCTCTTCTAATACATTTAAGTTTTGTGTACCATTGAAAACTATTTGGAGTGATTGTCAAAAATACGGCGGTAAGGAGGAAATATTAGTAATCAAATTATCCCCAACACGAGATTCTCTAGTCTGTATAGTAACATTGCACTCTATAGTACAAATTTATGATAGTTAATTAATAAAACCATTTCTAATATCGTATAAAAGGTGTCACTACCTCGATTCACCATTTTAATAAGAACTTACATTACACATTAGCAGCTGTAATACATCCCAAAAACTTATTGTCAGGTATATTTTAACGAATTCTTTATGAGACGGCGCCTAGCCGAGTTAGTAGTGACCGTGCGTATCGAGCGAGTCCTGGTTTCGATTCCCAGCCGAGGCAGACATTTTTGTGACGGATAAATGTTTGTTCTCAGGTCATGAGTGCTATGTCGTATTTCTGAATATCCATGCTACCAGCGACACAGTGAGTCTTAGCGTGAGAGAATGTGTTTGTACATTCATTTATGAATGTAAGTAAAACTTGAGGTACATCAAGTCGATGTGGCGTATACGTTACACTACACAAGACGCAGTTAAGGCGAGCGACAGGTGCGCGCGTAAGAAAAAGTGGCTTGCGGTTGCGAGACAATTATTTATTAAGATAGACATCTCAGTAACGACGTTTTACATACACAGCTATTATGGAGGATGTAGAGAATTTATTAATGCAACATTTTCTATTCAATGTAATGAAATCTATGGGGTTAATTCTAATAATAGATAGTGCTTAATGTTATTATGTGTTACGGTCGCGAAATCATACCATTAACGCTGGTGTAATTATCTGAACTTTGAAACAGTTTCTATTAAGGTGCTATTTAAGTGCTAAGTGTAAGGCACAGTTGTTCTACAGCAAAGCGAGGGTGGTTTGTTAGTTACTAATACGAAACAACTAGATAGTGATGCCAACGGAGTCATCGGTAAAAGTTTTTGATGTTTTTATTAAGCCAATGAATTTATTAATTAGTAGAGCATGCAAAACAATAATACACTTAACTAAATAATAAATATTTTAAACACAAAAAAAAAATCGGTTACAGTTAAGTACGTTAAGTACACTGTTATCTAGGTGACGTCGATAAGACGCACTGTTAGACTGTGTGTCGACATAATATGAAAGTATAATTTGTCTAATCGTTGAAGCGTGTCGGCCCACAATAGACTCCATCCGGCTACTTACTCTCTGTACTTCTGATGTTATTTAGCACTTATAATTGATTGAATAACTCCACGAAAGCAGCTCATAACTGATTTCGCTACGCATAAAGAAACGATCAAAACATTTTAGGAAACTCAATTCGCTATCGACCTTTTCTTATTCCTTTCACTGAGATTCGATTTAATCGTTACTGTTTTTATTATTTATACTGTCTTTTCCTTGCGTATTTGTATTACGGACGTTGGCTTAGCCACATTAATAAAACAGGAAGATCCCGTACTGTCTGATTCCCTGACATATTACGCTATTAATGTGTCAAGTATAAAGCAAGTTAACGAAAGCATTTTCACCGCGCATACTAGGAGCTAGGTGCGGAGCGCATCGTGACGTCCCGTGCGCGTGCTATCGCGCCGATGTTGATCTGGGCGCGGGCACACAATTTGTGTGGCTCGTGCGCTCGCGCACAGATAACGCGCTTGAATAATACATTCGCTCTCATTGTGCTCTAGTTTATTGCATCGCTATGTGCGTTCAGTCAATCTGGGTCACTTAAAGTAGATTCAAGACTATCTAAGTACTCTAAGCAACCCATGTCATTTTACTTACGGCGTGCTTCGGTCGGTCATCGACGTAATGCTACACCACCTTTATAAATTGGTATTATTTTATTGTATATTTCAAAAGTTTTTTTTTTCTCTACTTCACCTCTTGTTGTATTTTTAGTACGCATTATTTTTATTTTGATGTACATAATTAATATGCACGCTTCGCAGTTATTATTTCTGTAATAAAATATGATAATTCTGTGATAAAGCTCTGTACTGTAAATTTGTATTCTTCTACTTCACATGCCATCTCCATCAAGGAGATCGGCGGCCGATTGTCGATATGTCTCTTTATTAGCAATCTTATAAACCAACTTATCTGTGGTTTTAACCCTCAGCCGGTCCTTAGACTCCAATCCATACTACTCTTGTTCTACCAGGACCTCTACTTCCTTTAACTTCGTCCGAAATTATTAATTATATTTATTGTTCCTATGTGCATGTCCAAAATTGTCTCTTTTTCTTTTTTTAACGGTTTTCACATTTTTCATGTCATTATTCATTATTTGTCAATTATTGACATTCGATAATTTGTCAATTTAATATTGAGCATTCGCCTGTAAGTTTATCTAGTTTTTTTTTTTTCTGTTAAAATTGATTTTTATATAACAATATTGTTAACAAATATATTTGTCTGTTTTCATTGGTATAATTATTAATTTTGTGAAGATTGCCTTTTTAACAACTGACAGTGTCTAAGAGTCGAAATAATAATCAATAAGGATCCTCATATAATTTTTCATCGTACCCCTTGGGGCACGAAAATATCTACTGCAATATCTTCTAGTAACTAAACATAAATGATCGCTGACGATTATCAAAATTTCTGAAACACTGAACGAACGCTTCGAAACATCAAAAGCGATGTAATCGTGACAATATTTTATATAGTAAATCATAAATTATATGTATGTATATAATGTCCATAATAAAAAATCATAACAATCCTAGCATAACAATAACAGCATAGGTCTATATTAATTCTACATAAAAACAATTGCTACAGACCTGTTCCATGCGTAGAGCAATATGGTAAACAAGACTTACATTTGTATCGGCATAAATTAACAGAATGTCTGAATGAATTATTGGAGATTTTACTAACCTCTCGTAATGATCCGGGAACCGGCTGTATGGACCAGCATTGTTAATATTAGGAAGTAATTAAGTCGCCTTCGGTAGTTACACTTTGTGTGTGAGCTCGATGAGTCAATTTGTTTTTGTCACAAATAAAACAGTCACGTTGTAATAAATTAAATAGCCAGGAAATTTAATATATGTAGTGCATACCTCGGTATATATCCAAAATAATATGGTGCAAATTTGTACTTCACAAAGTAGCTAAGTTACATTTTGAAATTGAGAATGCGAAAATGTACAAATATAATAAGATGTAATTATCTACTCTGTGGATAAATGTTATCTAATCTGTATTTCCTATTTCCTATTAAACTTCCGAATCGAATTCATTTAATTTTTACTCTCATAGCATATAAATGCCATATAGATCACGCATAATACCAACATTAATCCATCAAGTTGCCCATCTGCTTGTTAATCGACTATTTATATTAAAAAGAAGCAAGCCAACGGTAAACGAGTATTTTACAAGATTAGTACGCGTCACAGAATAGTGTAGCATTTATTGATATGAAAAAAAAGCTGTGGGGACTGTTGCAATAGAAGTAATATGGTGAAATGATTGAAATACACTTGACTGTTGTTTTTCTGTGACTACAATGATGTAGAAACAGCTTCTATTCTCCGCAAAATAGTTATAGTTACGTGTTGAGTGTAACGCCAGTTTTTCAAACGATATGACCCTTTAGTTGTGTAACCGAATCTCGATTTCCTAGTACCTCGAGCATGAAGGAATTAACGAAAATTGGAAATCGACCAGCGCTATTGATGTTCAACAAACCTCAAAAACTCACAATGGACTTCGTAACGAACCTTTTAACACGATGTATCTATTTGTCCACAAAAGTTCACAAACGAGCTGCGACGGTGGTCTCCTTTACAATTCACAAACCGGTTTTGTAACTAAATTAAGTTTAGTTTAAAAATTTAAAATAAAATGAAATATCTGAGTAAGACTTTCGTCAGTTACAAATAAATATGGTTAAGTAAAAGCTACGAAATGACAATCGGCCATCAGAATGGAATTAACAGAGATTCACCAAGAAAATTTTCATTAAATTTGTTGGATGTGATGTGAGTAGGAATGAGCAAGAATGAATGAAAATATATATTTTGCCATAAATTATTAGATAGTGCAATGAAATATTAGTACAAATGAAATAATATTACGTCTATTTTCCATATCGTTATCATCGTCAACCGGAACTGTCCCACCGTTGGGCTTGGGTGTCATTTCAGCAAAGACAAAATCACAACTTGGACTACTCAGTGCGGATTGATAAACTTCATAAGTCTTCGAGAGCATTATGAGGAAATTTCAGACAGAAGTGTTTTCTTTCATCGAAGCAAGCGATAGCTAATTTTAAATATACACAACATTTTGAATAATCGTAAGCATATGCAAGGTACGAATTTGTTTCTTGATGACCTAATAACAAACGACTGATCTATCAATGGTTCCCGTACCATTTATAATTAAGACCTATCAGTATTTTCGCCTTTAAATTAAAATGGCGGAATCATAGACGGGTTTTAAAAAGTAGTTCAAATTATTTACTTAATGAATGTTAAGTACACCGACAGTTGTTATTCTATCCAGATTGGATGGTGACCCAAATATCTAAATAAGAATCCATGACCTTCGGTTACAGAAATGAACACCTACAATATTTATGCTAATGAGAAAGTAAAAAACCCACCGAAAAAAACTACGTAAACAGATTCAAAACCTAGATCTCCAATATAATTATGTAATGGTTGTCAGTTGTCAGTTTGCCAGTATCGGGCCTAAGGTATATTTTCAAGGTTCCGCTTATAAAGTGAAAGATTTGCACATTCGTATTATGGCCGATTTATGGCCGTATTGGGGCGGCCTAGAATACTCCCCCCAATCCCAAGCTGGCAGAACAGGGTGTCGTATGAGGCGACCGAAGCCAGCCTGCTTGGTGGTAGGGCTTTGTGTAAAGATTATATTATAAATATTATTATTAAGTCGTTAATATTATTATTGGTATTATTATCTTTTCGTGAAGCCTGTCTGGCTAGCTACCACCC
>DWPT01004042.1:0-13699 GCA_018251895.1 Agathymus mariae mariae
CGTAAGGGAAACAATCAAAAGAGAAATACGCATTTAGTTAATTTATTATCTGTGAGTTCTCATCTGTATCAGACTAAAACATGTTTGATACAATTCGTGCGATCGACGTTCGTAATGTAAGCGGTGATTAACCCCGCACGACGCCATCACGCTCTGCCCACTATCAACCGCAATCCTAATTGAATCTGGATACGCAATCACCATAGCACCACCCTTCCTACTATATCTCAAATACTTGTATAATCAAATCAAAACTATTATTAAATAAATAAAGGATTATAAACAGTAAAATTCCGCTATTGACATTTTAACAACTGTAACATGTAATGCGACAACCAAATTTTGTGTTTCCCGTTGTTTCGTATATGACAAACGGCGGACTCTATGTTTCTTTTATCCAGCCATGTATGAAATTAGAGAACTGCACTTCCAACGGTTTTCAGTGTGTATTGTTTTTTGAGCAAAAAAGAGATTTGAAAACTTCAACAAGTATAACGATGAACAGAGTAACAAACCGATGACTGCATAGGTTTGGATATCATCGTTAAGAATTATTACATAGTGTAGTCTTCCGGGTAGTTTGAAGCAAAAAACATCGACTGAGTTTCTTATTTTAGTGTCATTGCAGTCCGCACGATCAGTCATTTCTGAAAACTGTTTAATACCTTTGTGACCTAAGTATAATGACTAGTACAACTGACAATTAGCATAATTCTTTCTACAGTTAAAAGTAACATAATTTCAAAAGGTTTCCGACAAATGATACTTTAAACTTAAATTTATGCGCCAACATATCTCTAAATCACCCGGGTACAATAATAATATGAATACTTGAATGTCGAATGAATTGAAGGATTATGTAAAGCTGACACATTTTACCACACGTTTTCATAGAAAATCTATTCAATGGGATCTGGAAGCTTATTGAACCCATTTGTCCCATTGTATATACCCACTTATATATGCACTGGATACCGGGTCCTTTATTGGATTTGCAGATCAATGTATGTATATGTGTAGTTGAATGGGTTTCGGCCAGAAAGTTCCTTTCAGATAAGGATCGGGATGGACCCCCAAAATAAGGATCGAGATGGACCCCCAAAATAAGGAACACAACGTTTATCTAGTATTATTTGCTATTCTCAAACATTATTTGAATAATATACTGCAGTAAGAACGTCGAGTAAAAAGGTACATATTAGAAACTCAGCAAAACGTCTATTATTTAAAAAATCAAAGTAAGCTACATTACACGCCGAAATAAAATATTAGGTATTACACACTTACATTTACACTTCACACCACATTCACGTTTTATGTTTCACAGTCGTCAACGCTCTCTCCCGTACGTACGATGAAAAATAGAACCTTTTTGTCAGCCCTTGTAACAACCGATTTTCTTCCAATCTTTTGGATAGAAAAATTTAGTAGACATCTAGCAAGACATGTGAATAATTTATGCATTGAAAACACACGAAATCATAAATCTCTCAACTTTTTACTAATATACTAAGTAACACTAACTACATGAGATCGATTTGGACTCAACAGGTTTATATTCTCTTTAATATTTCCGGTGAGCAATTAAAACTTTACCGGTGCTATTAGCTTTAAATTTTTGACGAATATAAAAAAAAATACAATGTAAAATATAATTTCCAGAACAAAATGAGTTAATAATTATCTATTAACTATTCGAATATTGATGGAATGTGATGTTTTAACGGTTAGTAAAAATAAAACCGGGACATATGCATCGCACTCACACGGGATAGAATTCTTTTCTGTAAATACAAGAGATACATACAAGATTTTTTCCCTTTTCTCAAGTAATTTAAGAATGTTCACATCAGTTATAATAATATAACTTACATATATTCTGTTTTTAATTTCAAAACTTTAGTCTCAGTATTTCAAGACGTTAGGTGGATGGAAAGGTAAATTTTCATGAATTTACTGAATTATTATTAAAATATTTGTATTTTTGTCTCTCAAAATATGTTATTCACTCCGAAAGATAAACCCTAAAATAAATTACAAATGGTACTTACGGTATAAGTGCGTTACTAAGATTCTAAATTCAGCAATGCAATAAATTATGTATATGCAATAATACCGCAAAGCTTTCCATAACATACGCTTACAAAAAACATAGAAAATCGCCGAAAAGTTCATCGGCTTCAAGAAAATCTGTAGTTACGAACCTTTCCTTCATATCAGAATAATTATTGTAATTGTTGTATACGAAACGGCTAAAAGACAATATCACTAAATTGCGTCTTATTCCCGTAAATAATTACGTCTACGAAGCTAATGCTAATAAATGTTAAAACTCAATTGCGCGTTACCCATGTTCCGCTCCGACCGCTTTCCGTGAGATGAGCTAATAATTCAATTACTAAACTTTAGTGAGTATGACAGCAGTGTAATAAATATATGTTTTTATATATATATAATAAATATATATTACGTTCTGCATAGGGTACACTGATTAAAAGACAATGACAACACCAGTTCAGCTTCATTGGAACTTATTTGATTAATTTTTAAATCTATGTAGTCGACAAAGGAGCAAACGAGTCGGCAACACCAAGGGCATCACCGAGGTCAAGCCGAACGAAAAGGAAGCGGAGGTCTTCTACCATTATTACTGGCTCTCCAACAAAGTGACCGTATGAAACATTTCATTTTTATTATTTATTCGATTTTAAGGGGATTATTATTATCTTTTCATTTAATTCGTTACTCATCATTAACGCATTAAATCTGCTTATCATAAGCAGGGTGTTCAACTTGGACGGATTTGGTGAATAACATTATGAAACATTAAAAACCTCCGCTTGTCTGCTAAAATATCTTCGATGTAATTGAGTTACCCTCCTTGCTAAATAGTATCCATACGCTTAAAAATGAATCAGTATATAATTTGTACAGGTTTATACATTGAAATAATACTTAGTTATTTCTAGAGATCAATTCATTCGGTATGATAACATAAACAAATTAGCTATAAAAAACTTAACAAAAAGCATGAACGAATATTGCGACTCATATCCCACTTTGTAACTTGCATTAAAAATTGTCTATTAATAACTCAATTAGTATTGCAATATACCCAAAGTTATAAACATATTTTTCATAATACAAAAGTGTGTTCATTAAGTTACAAGTTACGAAGTATTTTACTATTCCCCAGTTAAAAAGCAAAGTTTAGCAGTAGGTACTTCCAATTTTCCATGTAATGCATTATATTAGCGAGTCCATTAAGCACATACATCATAAGTCAAGATAAAAGCATGGTAAGTCAGTATCTTTGCCAAGTCGTGACAGATACGAGTAAATAGGGTGCCCTGTATTTTTATTTATTTTTATTTTTTCAGAAACTTAAACAGTTAGCAATGTATAACACATTATGCTTTTACACAGAGATTCAATTGAATTCAATTTATTCGCAGGAAAGGTACAGTTTGGTGTTTCTTATATTACTATAATAGCTTGTTCCTTTCTTTCTTCCTAACCCGTTGGATATGAATGTCAGTCGTACTAACTTACAGGGAAGTAATTTATGTCTAATTGAATAATAAAACAGTTGGAAGAATTATTAAAAAAAAATTACAATGAGTTTCTATAAAGTTTAAAAATGTCAGGGAAAAAGAAAAAAGAAAATAAACTAATGTATTTTATAAATAATTCAGACTCATTATGTAAACTTTAACCGCCGCTGTTTAAGATTTCATGAACCGTGTAGTAATATTTATCCACAAGGTAATCTTTTTGCTTTCTTTTAAAGCCTTGGATATTTTTGGTGATGCGAATTTCTTTGAGTATTTTTTTGTATAGAATAGGTCCTTTACAAAAAACATTCTCCTTGAATTTACAAATGTTACATGGAACTGCTTGTAGTTTGTCAACGTGACGCACTCGTGTGTGAAATTTAAATAGACTTGGATTCCGTTTTATAAATATTACACGTTCTAGGATATATAAAAACCATACAGTTAGCAATTTTAAGTTTTTAAAGTTTGGCTTACAAGAGTCTAATTGTTTTATGTTGCAGATTGCTCTAATACACTTATTTGTGCTTTTAACACTCTCTCTCTTCCTTTGTCTACCGAGTTCCCCCAGAATATAAGTCGATATCTGAGTATTGCAGCGACATGTCCGTGATATACTATTAGAACGGTATCACGATTTACTATTTTTTGTAATTTTGACAGATGATAGAAAATAAACTGAACGAATATAAACGTGATATACAATTATAATATATTTTTTAATGTACCCATATTGATTTTTTAAACGCTTACACTGTCACACCCCCACACTAACAATCCCTGTGTTGCGGGAGGCATGGACAAATATCATATCACATAAAATGAATGTATTCGCAAATTATTCCATCCTTCATGATAATTTCGTTTTTGAATTAAAGACGCGTGTACAGGATGTCTGTCGGGTCCGCTAGTATATATATATATATATATATATATATACATCTCTCTCTCTCTGTAAAGGCATTAGTAATTTACATGTAAATTTTTAACTTTTTATGCTATATTTGACCAATGGCTTGCCTATTTCTATGACAAGTATGTTTGTGTTCACACCACACGCAACACAAAGAACCCTTGTAGGGGGGTGGGAGTGTGTGAAATGGTTTCGGGGTCCCAACCATCGTCTTAACATAGGCGAACAAAATAATACACGCCGAATATGTGCATTTCGTGCCCGTCATAGAATATCCGTGTCCTAAAATATGTATATGCATGTGCAGCTCGCAGAGTATAGCAATGATTCATTGAATTGAATTACTTACACATTTTATTTATTACCAGGAACCAACCAACTTAAAACCACATTATAATTAATGAGTATTATCATGACATCCACAATACTAAATCAAAATCAAAAACTCCTTCATAAACGACATTAAAAAAAGCTACTTATGTCAATTTTGTTTATTAAAATATCCATTATTATAATGTGATCCGATTTATCACCTCAAATCCTATTTTACCGTCGGCTTTAAGATCAGGGTTGATCTTTCAAAGTTTTTGGTCTTAAATATTTGTACATTATTTTTTACAATCTTCAGTTTTTATATGCATTCACTTCAGCGCTTCAAACTTATTTTACAGCAAATAAGTAGATGAACAAGTACTTAACAATGGAATATTTTGTGATGGTGACGAAGACGATGATGATGGTATGGACCCAATGTTGATGCTGCCCTATATATTGTAAAAGAATGAATTTTTCGATATAAATTTGACATAAATTATTCTAGTTGATAGTATCAGGCGTTACTTTGCGGAAATTCCTTGTTATTAAATTAGTAATAAAGGAAAACATGCATTTATGAGAAATAAAAGTATACCGTCACCAACACGTGTTTCGCTCCGAAACAGAGCATCATAAGGGTCTGGAGACTAGAGGAGGGAGGTGACAATGATAAATTGGCGTAGGTGTAACAAACAACTTTAATTAAAATGTAAAATAGAAACATAACACATACATACATACATAATACAGAAATTCTTCACATGTATATATATATATATATATATATTGCCAAAGATAAGACTTGGAAGTCCAGTTAGTGTTCATTTTTGTTGAGTAAGAAACCAGTGGTGGTTCTCGTTTTATGTTACTTATTAGAGAACGCCAGGACATTGACATTGGTAGAGATTGCCAACGCTAACAATAGTAACCATGATTGTCAACTTAACTTAACCTCTGAAGCAGGAAAGCGTTCAAGAAGTGTTTATCATGACGGTCATCTATTTTATAACCGTTCATGTTTTACGCTGCTTAAGTTTTAAGTTTAAACGTTACTTTACTTACTTTACTTTACTTTTTGATATAATATAGGGTTATGAAATGTATCCCTTTTAATAAATTCATAAATTTTAATTCCATCAAACAGAACCTTCAAAATTTCAGCAAAATAATTCATAATCAAAACAAATTGGGTAAAATTAAAAGTTTTGTTTTGGCTCACTAATAACACGAGAGATAGTAGACAGTACAGCTAGAAATTCACATTAAAGCACTAAAATATTCAATGGAATGTTTTTAAATCAATATCATTGTGGACAATAAAAAAATTTAATCAGAATTCTACGATTTCATTACGATATTTTGATTCAATTATTTGAATCATGGTTGGGTACGATGACATTTCGATGGAGAGAAGAAACTCTTCAAAGTACGTTAATGGATACTAATAATAACAGCTTAACCCGTTGACTATCGAACTCTTTCGTTTTCAAATATCAGGACACACGATACTAACTTCATCTTCACAAATGCATAAAGTCTGTTTAGGATTCAATTATTTATAACAGGTTACAAAAGTAATATGAACGTTTTGATTTAACCAGCAAAAGAAGCACAAACATGAATAAAAGTCACTTGACCTAGAAATCTACTTCTGTTACACTTCATCAGTGGAACTACAACACTTTTCCGCGCAAATAGTCATTCAAAACAATGTTTCGCTCTTAATGTTACACTCCTAAACTAAAAAGTGACGTTGTTACCTCTCTGTAGCAACAACAAGATTAAAACTGCTCCGTAACTGGAATTCACATACGAACGTACTCAAAAACTTGCCAAAACGAAGTTTTCACTATTTATTCCTCTTACAAAATTTTACAACATTATTGTCTTTGGATACTACAAACTACTCCTTAAGATTTTATATTTAAATTACCGAGGGGGTAAGAATAAGCGCCACTCGCTTCAAAAAACTACCTTTCATGCGTTTCTTTTGTTACGGGCTTTTTCACATGAAGCTGAGATTTACCATTTATTTGACGAGATATCTCAACTATCAACTATCGTTTCTCACTGAATATGAATCGCTTACGACAATTCTATAAATCAATGAATCGACCGCATTTTTACGCATCGGATTTATTTCTCGAATACGGCCAACCAAAACACGATTTACACTTTTTACTTGTCGATCATCGCAAATATTAATACTTTATTGAATGAAAAATAATATATTTTGATAAAAGGACCCGAGGGTCGAGATTTTACTGAACTAAGCAAACATAGTGCTACAATCTACTATATTCGGTTATTTTGACAAACATTTTTTTTTACAATTTAACAAATTTTATCATTCATTGACGTAATAATATAACTTAAGAATAACAAATTGAAGACCTGATAGTTCAATGGCTTTTAATTATCACAAACATTCTATTGAATTAACCAAGGCGAAAGTTAAGCAATCGCGCTTAGATGAGTACATTGAGTTATAAGCCCTTTCATTAACGTTATTACGTAGCTTTTTACCTTAAAGATAATATCAATTTGGATTGCAGCTGAATGGTGGAGTAAGTTCCAACTCTCTTTAATTACTAGACAGATTCGTGTTTATATTAAGCTGCTAATGGCTGCTAATCTTTTTTATGTCACTGGTCTTAACACGAATAGACGAGCCACCTCCTAGTCATGGATATCATGTCGATCATGGATATCAGTAATACCAAAAGCATCACCGACGCGTTGCTGACCGAAAAAGGTGGCGGAGAACTCGCATTATTACTGGCAAAATACCCTACCACAGGAGAGACCATTCGTCAATCTCTCGTCTACTATTTAACAGGGTCCACAAAGATCAGGCAAGGTCGGCTTGGACTTGAAGGTGGATGAAGCCTCTTAAATTCAAACCAACTTACACGTCTTTTTTGTTGTAAAATTTTATTTTCAGAATCTTGTCATTAATTTTTTTTAGTTGCAATTCCTATTAAATTTACTTAACTACATATATAATCGCAAAATCTATAAATTTTTACTATTTTCATTTTATCATAATAAAAAGGGACAATTAATTTATAGCTGGAATTTATTAATAGAAGTATATATTACAGCTACCTATGCCTACCTATTTCTTGCAGTTTCTTACAGAATCAAATGCAAGCGTCTTTTCTTAACCTAATTTACTGCGCTCAGATCGCGAATCTTTTAATTCGATATTTCGAGGATGACACCAGCTATAATTTAATTCGAGATTAAAATAAAAATAAAATATTCATATTTTCACAATTTTATTTATCACAGCGTTAGTTCTTATAACAAATTCTTCTCTTTTCTGTACGTAATTTAATACAAAGAATATAATAATAATAGAAGAAAATACAGAAAATAAAAATCCTTGCAAAAAATATTCGTAGACTGAAACCTCTTTCGAAAATTAGATAATAATTAAACGATGTGTCTTAAAATGAGTTAAAGGTAATAAAAACTTTTTTATGTTTTTTTTTTACGAGATTTAAGTAATTATTATTAATTACTGCCATAACGTTAATCCTCGCACATTCTGTGTTTGATGCCACACTTCTTTGACAGTTTAATTGTTGACAGGCCATCATTTTGTATACACATGTTTACAATACGACGGAAAAGAACATCAGCAAAAAATAAGTTGGATATTTTCTTTCAGGCGGCACATGCCAGCTAGAATAATGTATTTTAAGCTTTAGCGTCAAACAACGTCCTCAGGATATGATAGTCGACTAGTACAAAGTAAACAGGTGCTATCAAGCGACTCGAAACATTGCACGATCATTTTCCTGTCCCATTATAAACAATTTCGTGCTTTTCAAATAATTTTTTTACCTGTAATTTTGAATGAAATATAAAAAATAGTATATTCTCTACAATTAACAGTGTATTGACTATATTAATAGTAAAATTGTATATTTCATGTAGAAAAATCAGTTCCTTATTTTTTTTTTCAAAATTATTAATATTACTACTGAAGTAATAATTTTAGTATACATAGAAGCCAAAAATATCAACGACCTAGAGGCAAAAAAAAGTTTTTGGAAATTTTGTCTAAAGTGAAATCTGCAGCGAAGACTGACCGAAAGGTACTTAGTGAATTAATTTATCGATTTGTGACATAGTCAATGCCTTACTCATATTAATTAAAACTTAGTAGCCGAGTTTGATAATAATAAAAAACAATTTCATATTGCATCTTATTATAAGCTGGTGGCAACAACAATAGCATGATAAACTTCATGGTCGACTGCTCCAAACCAAGAAATATTTTGTCTAATTTACCGTACTTAAAACTTAAAAACTTATTCAGAACTGCTCGCAAATTGAACATTTCACCCATTTAAAATTGAAGTGCGCTCAACATAAGTATTTACACTGCTCAACCCACCAGATTTCATCAGATTACGTTTTTCAAAGCTGACGTTCACTTTCATGGTTCCTTTTTGTTCTATGCTTTTTAGGTCAGTACAATTACGTCCGTATGTGAAAAAGGGTTACTTATTTTTGTAACAATATATGTAAATTGTAACTATAAAACCTTATGTTATAAGACATCGATATAACTTATAAATAATTATTTTTAATAATGATTTTTATTCTTTTAACAAACAGTAATTGCGTTTGTTTATAACACATCTATCCATCCAAATAAAATATTAAAACCTTGGAGAATCAACGGTATATACATCAAAATTTAAATTTGGAACATGTATACTTTGGCGAGTAAACGGCGAAATTATATCCGTAATAAAATTGTCCTGGTTTTAGAAGTTAACTACGAGGAGTATGTCAAAAAAATAGCAAAAATATTTGTGAAAAATATCATATACTTAACAATATGTTTGCAATTTTATTATTATTAACACAAAAATTAAACAAACAGGCGAATAAGAATAAGACACAGTTAACGTTCATCTTGCTATTATATAATTATTCTTCAACTTTCAGAGCCTAAATAGCAAAGAAGAAAACCATTATAATTTTGATATGACTTGTTATATATGGAGTCTATCTGCATGTCTCAGCCCTTTTACTTTGACACTTCATAAATAGAAGTGCTGTTGGTACTGTTTGAAATATAAACCAAAAACAATACGTTATTATATAAAATACATATACTTATTATGTTTATATTTTTCAAATAACTCTTCAGATACTACATAGACAAAATTTGTAAAACAGATGATTTTTCATATATATTTTGATTGCGGTGGTAACTGTGAGTAGGAAAAAAAACTACTCGGGAGTTTCTTACCGCTTCTTCTTCCGAGACTACTCATGGTAGGGATTTGTTGAAGCGATGGCGCAATTTGACGTACGAATAGTGTTTATAAAATTTCATTTCATTTCAACGCCCCATATGACTTGATTTGGTTCAAAATATTGCAAAACTAGCAAAGATTACAAAGCTGAATCAGAATCAAGAGTATGTACTTATAACTTCCTCTATATAAGTGATATTAAGAAACCGTACTCATAAATCGAATGTACCTATGCATACTAATGCCTTTTCCTCATTAAATAGGGTAATCATAGATGCAAATCGCAAAATAACGACCCAAGTTAAGTGTCTGAAACGCATGCTTTGCATATTTATGCAAAATTTCTCTATAACTAATTCTCATATAAATTTTGAATCACATATATTATGAAACAATATATCCTTCGGCTTTGTAGGCCATTTAAATTATTTTCGGTATTCATTATCTGAAAGTTTAGTGCAGCAATATGCTATATTTGCGTAACGCTTTACGGAGAAAACATAAAATGAATATGTTTTTACGAACACAATTTATTATTATTATGAAACTTATTTCTATTTCATAATAAAGACCTTTATTTCTTAACAATCTTGTTTCGCTTCAGTGCTTATTTTTATATAGTCTAATATATATCACTTCAATCCAGCCTTTCTAATCTTCTATACATACAATAAAATTCTAACTAAACGGTTTCTGTACATGAACGTTATATGAGAAAAAACATTACTAGGGACCTTTATTAACACAACAAAACACAAAAGAATAGTTGTCAAATTTTTTATCTGTTTGTCTGTGCGCTTGTTCGCACTAATATCAGAGACGGTCTTACCGGTTTCATTCTGGTTTTCACTAATATATAGCAGTAAGCATCACTTAATACTTAAAATTTGTTTCATTGTAATCCGTCTATTAAAAAAAGTTATAAATTTATTTAAAAAATAAAATAAAAAGGGCAGTTTGCTAGTCAAGAACATAAATATTATCAGTACTTATCTAAGTGAAATAAAATTCCTTTATCGTGTAACTTCCGAGCGACTATTGATTTAACTTTACTTTGTAGGATCTAACAAATCAAGATACTCAACAGGCAACACCGTAATAAAAAAGCTATTGGTCATGTAACTCCCAAATTATCTGACCAGTTGAAGTTATATTTACACAAAAAAATTTGAGCCGAGGGTTTATACCACTGCGAGTGTTACATGTTACACTAGCAAACTGCCCTCGTTTCGCATCGGGAAAACTACCCCTTACGCTAAGAAATAGTACGCACATTATTTTAAATTATTTTATAACTTTTCTATTTATGGACGGTTTGACATGAAACGAACCCAAAATATTAAATGTGCTGTAATATACTCGTATTAGTGAAGACGAAAATGAAATCGGTAAAGGTGTGCTAAAAATGTAAGCAGGTGATGTAATTCTCGTAACTATAAAGGTATATTTAACGACGGTTACATCTTAACAAAGTTAACGAAGTTGTTGACCCCAAAGTTCAGGTAGGAGCAGCCCTGTCTGCAAACGGTAAGGAATCCGGATTCAATTTCAATAGATAAATGAGGCAAACCTTAAGCGATGGTGTATTTAAATTTAAATAACATTAGGATACGTTAAGAGTTAATTTTAAAGAATACTATAATTTCGCAATATCATTTTTCACATCATATAGTACATTATGAAATTATTAACATTCACGATACAATATAATTAAATGCTTACTAATAATATAACGATATTCTTAGGATGAGCTAAGTAAGTTTAGAGACCGTGTCATTAACTAAGCAAGAATTCAGGATCATAAGTTAAAAGACTGAGCGTTAGTATTACAAGTTGAATTTATGTTAACAATATTCTTTATAACTTCTAAAGGACTACATATTTATACACATCGATCATCATAACATAAATTGCCACAGCACAACTGTACCACATATACATTTATGAAATATCGACTATTTATTGCTACTATACGAAAACACTAACGAATACCGACTATATATTTAATGTGATTGTTGTTCTATTATTTCGAGTCAACAAAAAGTTAAAATACGGCAACCATCTTAATTGTCAATATCAGATTATCGGATCGTTAGATTATCTCTAGTTTAGATTTGTTTCAATGGAACCATTTAAAATCAAAGTTTAGTCGTGATTACTAGTTAAATTATCTAGAACGCCAATCATCGTTTGTGATCTTTCATCGTTACTCTTAAAAAAAAGTTCGGGTGATCGTGCCATTCGTTGGATGAACAGTTTAAAATTTTCATGTCTCCCTCTTTTAATGTGAGCAATTTGATACAGGGATAGTTGTATGTTTTAATAAACCACGCAATTTTAGTTATTTCGTAGTTCAATATGATATCTAAGATAGAACATTCCTTAATAACATATTATATTTCACATTGCAGTAGGCGATTTTCTTCTAACAAGCTATTTATCCCAACGGGCGTCTCATCTGTTTGATATGTTTTAAAGAATAAAATAGCCGTGCTGTATCAAAAAATAATTATTGCATCTTTGGTCTTTTATCATCTACGGGACTCGTTTTTATAATTCTTTATATTAGTTTAGTATAGTTTTTATCTACTTATTTCAATAGCCGGTACCTGGTAAAAAAAACCTACCACCATGTTCTTTTGGCATTAACCGGGCGGTGGTACAGTATCTGACGATCTATAAAAAGAACAGACGGTTTACCATAGTCTCAATAGACATTTAGCAGAGGGCACCACAAATAAGGTTTGTTTGGACTTTAGGTTGGGTGTCACGAATATAATAGTTCTTAAAAACAAAATTTCTATAATGAAAACTTCGGAACCAAAAACACCTAACATAAGTTAACAGTCCCCAGCTCACCATTAGAATCGTTGCACCATTACCACGGCGAAGTTGATGCTCGAAAATAATTCTATATTTCCACTTTTATCCGTCCACTATAGTCATGAATAGAATTATATCGGAAAAAAATCAAATAATACAAGTACAGATAAATAAAGACTTGAAAATTTTGTAGGTTTAAACCCTTTTTCCATCTTCCAATTTATAGGACATCTTAAGTCCGGTTTAGGAAACTTTCAACCCTCTCTCTTGTAATAATAAATCATTGAAAGGAAGATTACTGATTTTATTCCATCATTAAGCAGGGATTGGATAGGATTGGAGAGTTGGTGGCGTAAAATAGTTTTGTTGGGCATTATTATTGTAGATATATTAAGAAGATTGTTCGATGTTCTATAAAGTCGGATGTAGGATGAAAGCAAATAGAGATGGCACTTAAGTTTGAATTGGGAATTTTGCAACAAATGCCAGATGCACGTTAAGTTTTGAAAAGAAACCGGAAAATTCTTGAGCTCAAAACTCACCGCTGCCAGAATGTTGAAAACACTTGAAGGCACGTCCCGTAACGGCTTAGGAAACTTAACAATAAGTTTATATATATGCGACACAGTTTTCACTAGTTTATTTTAAATTTTTCTTAGGAGCTCGGGTATGGACCGGTCAATGTCTTTCGAGTTTATTCTGCACACTAGCGCTAGTAGATTGCATTGGCTCTTTATTCAACCGCGCGGTCGTTGCGGCGGATATAATAAACAGTACAAGATCTTACACCAGATATACACAATTTAAAGTTA
>DWPT01004043.1:0-13698 GCA_018251895.1 Agathymus mariae mariae
CTAGTTTTTAGTTTGATCGGCAATAAAAGCGTGTTTTTTTTTAGTTTTTTAAACTATAATTTATTATTACAATTTTTTTTTGAATTTGTTAAATTTGAAAAAGAAAAATCGATTGGTGGGCGATATATGCCCTACGCTGGGTAAAACTTAAGCGATAGTTAAAAAAAAAAAATTAAATTATGTAATTCTTTGAACACAAGAATCCTGAGTAGATACGAGTATCTTCACTCTAAATCCACGCGAAGTCACTGATAGTAATTTAAAAATCTAGCTCATATATTCTTACAACCACATTAGGATGGCGTTTATTACGGGTGGCATAAACATACAAGGAATGCAATATCACAAATACCGACGACAGGGAACAAACACTAATCTGTCACATAAAAGCTTGCCACGACACGGAATCAAAACCGGGACCTCTTGCAGGCATAGTCGTGACTGGGCTCCATGAGGCCGCAACACGAATTTTGTTTTTATTTTCTTATCCTCCCAAAATAAATCCAAAAGTCCACAAGAACAAACCCACAGATACAGCACTAATTAATAACAGTATATACTGTATAATTAATCAGAATACATTACTGACATGACACCTAAAACTAATAACAGTTTTGATTGTGACGACTTCCAGTTGGAACTCTTCAGAGATCAAAAACGATGATTCGAACTAAAATAGAATATATGAAGTACTGTTCACAAGAACTCTCCGTTGATTGCCAACACGATGAACGATAAACTTACGCAAGGTTCTTTTTAGGGTACCGTTGATAGGATGGGAAACATCATTTACAAAATAATAATTTACGCTTCGTCTGTCCATCTATTACACCCCATTTTATCAAATATCATCTTTTTTTTTCTAACATAATAACTAGTGTTAGTGTCACAAAATAAATTAGTATCTATGACAAATATTAAAATGTTAAATTTTTAGTTCTTTAGGCTTACAGGCGCTGATCTAGTTATAGTATCAAAAAATAATTTATTTCGATATACATTAAATGATCAGCGCATGTGGGCTTGAAAGACTAAAATATTATTCTAAATGTTAAACAACCCAATTACATCCAACGTTTTTCTAAACACATACGTAAGTAAGATAACTTTGAACAATAGCAAAAGAAAATATTATAACGAAACAAAAAACGACTTCAGTTCGAAGATTAATTTCTTGCTTTCATATCTTATTCGTCATCGTTTTCCTTCAAATTTAAGTGGAACCAAACGGGAAGTATATACTCTGAAAGAAGAAAAAACGGATTTTCTAAATCAGTTAATAAATTACTGAATTCTGAGGTAACAAACGTAGAAAAATAGAAACGAATTGCAAAGCTCCTTTTTGAAGTTTGTTAAAAATCAAAATGTCTGTTTTACTTCGATACGTTAACTTTTCAGCGTTAATACTCGTAAGTAAATTTTGTAAATGTTGTGAATACTTTGAGAGTGATTACTATGGCGGTTTGTGTCAAATTAAATATCTTCCGCTGTAGATTTCAACTGTTATTTGAATGCTTATAGTAACAGTTTGTGTTAACATTTTATTTTACTTCATTTTTTCTGTATATATTTATTTTTGCCTTATGTTAAACTCTTATTAAATGTAAAAACCTTTAATAAGGAATACAAACGTTTATCATAAAATTTTAAAGTATCTTTCAAGATATCAACAAAAATGTACAATAACCAGTAACCTTTGGAACTACAGAGTTAAAAAATAGATAGTATAGAGCACCTAAAGGTTAAGGAAAACCCTAAACGAAAATCTTAATTTCGACAGAAAAATATTCTGGGATGTAATTGTATAGTAAGAAACCCAATACCACACGAATTCGATTCGAACTTGACCAGATTTTTTGTTACTACGAAGCGTTTCTAACTCTGCTAGAATAAGGCATAATTCACAAATAAATTAAGCAAAGGAAAGAAACACTGGAATGAAGCCAGGACAAGAAAATCGATAGTCGTTTGACGTAGGAACCAGCCAAGAATTCTTATGAGAAAAATATATTAGCGATTACGAACCATGGGGTACAAGTAATACGGGAAATAAGGAGATCCTGCGTAGAGATTGTTTTTATGTCTTTATTAGCTTTAAGTGTGCAACTACTAATGTATTATATACAGGGGTAAGGTAGCCCCAAAAATTAGTTCAGCAGCATCACATCACAGGTCCAAGTATATTTTCAAAGTGCCCCAAATTGTCTTCCATTTGTGTCGTTGGGTATATTTAGTCAGCTGAACTGCTTATTATACAGAATAATTTTATGTGTAAAATAAATGTAATCATCATAATAATTTATAATTTGATAAATGAATTGATGATTAAGCCAACATGTAATTACACGGTGTTGCCAGTACTATTTAAAACAAGTCATTTAAAAAACTCGTTCTCCCCGAAGCGACATCCCAAAGTCAGCTTTTACTATCAAATTACTAATTTAATGACCAATAATAAAAATATTATTTATAAAACCGCTATCTTCATAACGTTGCGCTTGCGGTAAGTTTAATCACAAAGCTACAAATTAGTGATAATCTTGTTTTTTTATGAACTCTCAATTATTTAAATAAGGCATTCAATAACAGAAATCGGTAGAAAAGCTGTTATTTTATGTTTAAACTATTTGATTATAACGAACGGAAAGAAAATATCCAATTATTCAAAAAGTACTTATGTTTAGCTGGTAGTTGCTGCCGATGGCAGTCGTTGAGGCTTGTCGTCGCACTTCAACCGGCCTCAACATACATTCACAGGCATTAACATTCCAAGAATCCGCTTAGAAGCAACGCAATATAACACATCATTATTAAACTGCAGATAAACTAAACTGCAACATTAAGCACTCGATTTATAAATCATTTATCATGAATATAGTGCACAGTACACTGCAGTAGCCATTACGCAATGTACAGACATGGACCCAGCAATGGACAGTTGGGTAGTAGCTATAAGTGATTTATTATGCCATGGTTACGTACCTGCTGATCGATCTCCTCAATATAACGTTCAGCCACAATAAAGCCGCGCCGACCGCGCCGGCCGCGCCGAACATTGTCCCACAGTGAGCACTAAATGCCGCCGTTGTCCTATTCAGACGGGAAGGATGTCACCATTCACAAATTGTTTGGAATGTAGCAGACAATAGCCGATCCCCTTGTTGCGATTACTGTGCGGCAAATGCGATAGACGGTCAAATTCAAAATATTTTTGATTGAGTCGATACTTTCGAATTTAGAAGATTGCTTTTTAATCTCGCCACGCCTTGCTACGAGTAAAACAACGTTTATTACTTTTCGACGATGCGCCTGAATCAAACATTTATTTGCTTAAAATTAATATAGACACAGCATGGGTATTGTAAAGTATATTGGGAACACTGTTAAAGTATTACAGCTTGAGGATTTTACCATCGAACATGCGACTTTATAACATAATTATCGATAAAAGAAAAACCATGCACTCAAACATAATTAAGAAACTCAGAAAATAATACCTGTGTCATAGATATTAGAATGGATTGAATTCAGAAGGCCCAGGACCATTCGGAGTGGCGCCAATTAGGGGATGCCTATGTCCAACACTGGACTATAAAATACTAATAGATAGATAGATTCAGGTTAAACTTTGTGTATAAACACACTAAGAAGTCTTTTCCACACATTACATTTAAATTTATTGAAAAATATCTTATTATCAAAATTTATTTCTATGCACATTAATACTTGCTTGCTGTAAACGAAAATAATATTTCATCATCGTGACCATCACCACTGCTCCCAACACAAAATGCACGTAATATCTTTGAACCAACACTGAATGTAAAGGAAAACTCGCAGTTGATAAATAATAGTTCCTCCTTCCTGTCATCTAAACATTTTAATATCAATCGCTCTAGTTGATAACGGTAATATCCGCGTATGCACGTCCGCATATGCTCGCATACCGAGACTGCCAAAAACCGCAAATTTCAATATCACCCACACCCGAACGACTAAATGACGTAGGCGTCTCAGTTCGTCGCCCGCATACATCATATTGCGGGTGATAAATAGGGGTGGCACCATGTGGTGCATATTGATTTCCAATATAAATTAATTACCAATGAATTTATGCGTTCGCGACCCACGGCAGGAGTGCAGGTCCGCAGATCCAGTCTTTACGGATGACTGAAGCCTGGATGTTGCTCTAGGACGGATTTGTGGAAAGTTTAGTGCCCGACCCGATTTTCGGAAGTTTTTACATCTTAGGGTTTAATTACTTTTAACGACCAGTACCAACCAGGACTGATAGCTTCATTTCCTCTCCAACGCTCGCATGCAACTCACTATCAAATAATGCCACTAGCGGTTGAATTGATTTGCAACCAAAACCTCAACACAGCCCATAACATGCCCATTGTTGACGTCGAGTTTTCTCTCACAATTTGACGGGTAAAGACACGATGTACTATGGAGCTTGATATTATTCAATTATAATTCATTAATAACTTTGAAGAGTTAAGGGTGCAACCTGGATCCGTACCAGAAGGGAGTCCAATGTTGAAAACACCAGGACATCAAAGCTACTTTCTTTCTTGTTCTTTCTTGGCCAACAACCTATGAGTGATGCCTTTGGTGTTACTAATATACAGGGAAGACCGTGAACACCGCCATCAGGTGGCATATCTGCTCGTATATTGGCAATTTCCATTATAAAAGCTTATTAGGATTATCTTTTGTTTCCGAATTTCTGATAAATTTGAAAACAGATGGTTATCTATTGTTTTAAAATATTTTACAAAACCACCAACCAACCAAAGTTTGTATATTGTGTAAAGATTGTTTAAAATAATTAACACATTCATTACACGAATCCTCTCGTTTATGGTTTCACGAACTACCACACCACACAATTAACAGTGACTAGGAAGACCCACGCATCGTTTGAGGGGCGGTACATTGGTCATTAATGAATGTCGCTAATCAGTTCACGTCCTACCGCCGGCTACATCGATCGATCACTTTTATTCTTGTGGAGCGAGATCGTTTCAATGATATTGAATTATCTCCTCGCTACTAATAGGCCATTGCGTTAATGCTCACGTAAATATATTTATAACTTGTTTTTTGGATCGACTTTAAATTAACAGGACATAAAATTAACAGGATATATATAGTCAATTAATCGGTTTGCGCTCAGTTTGGTATGAAACGGGTACTCTCAATATGTATATTGTATGCCGATATTTCCTCCGTAACCTCAGGATGACATTGAATATTTATACGCTCTCTTTGTAGACTAGCAGAATTTTTTGGTATATAATTTTATTATTGTAACATACATATACTCAAACATACATAAAACACATACTCGAATGAATAAATTCATCCATTTGCACAGCCCCTTGAATCTTCTGAATAGTCTCCATCATTCGTTTTACTTAACTATTAATCATCACACACACGCGAGCATACTATGATCTCTTCTATACGCACATTTTTAATATAAATTTAGTGATTCTTTTTATTTTATTCTCAGTTTACTCCACTTTTACTAACTATATTTATATCTGGGCATACTACTGTAATACACAAGCTCACGTTCATAACACACACTCTCGTTAAAGACATAAACTTCCTCTGTTATTACACTAACTTCTTCATTAATAACACGAACAGTTTCTTTCACTACAGAAACTCTCTCGCTCATTAAGTTTACGATTCTCTCATTTATAATACAAAGTCTTTCCATTATTAATAGATCTGTCTGCTCGCTATTTTCAAAAATGAGTTTTAAATAAAAAAAAGCATACAATTTTTTTAGTTAATCTGTATTTTTTCTACTCATTCTATAGTTATAGTTATGTTGTTCTATACCTTCATAAATGTTAGTAGAATTTTCTGAACGATTTGGCAAATGCGTTCATTTTTCCTTTATATACGTATGTTTCGTCGTGACAAAAGTTCAGGTCGAGTAGGTGGCGCTGAAACATATTTAAATATTTATTGCAACATACAGTCTGCCATGACAGCAACTGTTCCTTCTTATTTAAAAATAATAATATTCATGTCGAATGTAACGCCCGTGGTAAAAGGTTTAATACCACCTGTTATTCAGGGAATCTATCAACGAGCCGGATATACCTGTGTTTTCCCTGAACGGACTGATACAAGTGAATATGATTTTTTAAATAGTTAACTCTAAAAATATAAAATCTTCGTTACCTAATACATCTTTTGAATATAATTATATTTAGATACGTAGATAAACTACCTACCATTGAATACCTTCCGCAACCCTAACAATACCTTGTCGTACAAGACAATACCGAGCCGGAACCTTTAATTAATTAATTAATCATACCCACAGCCACCCGTGGAACATTTCAATCAGTTGGGTCATTAACACCTTGTATTCCAATCAGGCTTACCTTCAACCTTTAAAAGGGATTTAATTAGAAGATACAATAGGTGCGGAGTGTGACGTCAAAATTAAGCGGCGGACAATCCGTGTCCGATTTTAGGTGATTGTTTCACTCACGGAGCATAGCATATATATGCCGTATGAAGTTATTTCAAAAACCTACAAAGCGTGATTCATTGACGTTTCATTCATTATGTCTGGATTCATGGCGATCCTAGATAGTCAATTTTTTTGTAAATTGTGGCACCAACTTCCTTCGGAGTTCTTGAGTTTTTCAAAGGGAAAAAACAGCTCTCCTTTAAGGCCAGCAATACATTTCCGACTCCTCTTGGGTTGCACACATGAACACATGAACCCAGCATTAATAATGATCATTAAGCAATCGGAAATTAAATAACTTTTCTTTCAAATGTATCTGGTATAACTTCGCCCTCTTCAAGTTATTGCACCATAAGTTACAAAGTACAAAGAATATTTCGGGATTCTTCAATACATAAAAAAAAATTCCCACGATTTTGGGCTACTTTCCTTCCTTACGTTTTATTCGCGACATCAGAATGGTTTCGTCAATCAAAAATTCGTTGCTCGCTGACGGTGAGGTTTGTGACACAATGAGTTTTCATTTTAATTGAGTTGAATCCCTCTATTTCCAGGTAACGTGGATATTACTTATATCATCTGACCCTGTCACGATGACAATTGCAAGTGGTTGTTTAGATACGGATAGATATGATGAACACAGCCTACCCAACTCCTTCCTGCAATCGACTAACGGAGATGTTTAGTCAGGAACAATTAAGCGATGCGTGCAAAGGTAGACACACTCGTTCCCAAATCTTTGACAGCATTTTGGGAAAAGCGTTTTAGCGCACTGAAAAATAATACACACCAACCGTATTATATATTTTTTGTAATTTTAATATTATTTCGTGACATAAGCAAGCCTTCCCCGTTCCGTATGAACGCCTAAACAGAATCGACTTGTCTTCCAATATCAAAGGCATTGGTATACTACAATTTTTTTGACTGTGTCATCCGTGAGTGGGTTTCACAGATAAGCCTAAGTATATAAGCTTGTATTTTAGATTGTTTTGATTTTATAACGAAGGTTCGGTTCACTCCGTTAGCGTTTCGTAATTTGAATAATTTAATATTATCATTGCTTTTGGATTGAAGCACGTTGAAGATAAAGTATTCAATTATAAACGCTTTAACGCATTACCATCATAATGTATTTAGGGGTATAACTTATTTATGTTAACTATCTTTCGCCTACCTGTTTGTTATTTAGCCCCCCAACTAGCAGCTGGAATATGTAAAACGTGATTTTTAAAAAACCTTATTATAATAATGCACGTGTACGTCCAATTAAACCGGGTCCTTCAGTGTCCAGCTCTTACACCCATTTATTATTATATTACAACTTGTCCCGCATACTGACATGGCAACTCTCTATGCTGCCCTGCCGCTTCTTGTTCCTGAACTGCTCATGGTAGGTTAGCCGAAGCTATGCCGTAGCTTTTTCTGTAGTAACATTCAGAATATCTTGATAAAACAAAATTTGAATAAAATCTTCATTCGTTAATTCCTAATTAGTAAAAAAATGCGATTAGAACAAATGTATCACAGACGGGTTCAAATATGCAGTGACTAATAAAGAGTAAAAATTATTAATAAAATTTCAGAACTTATTCATTTGTGTTGTAATTCTAGTTCAATCAATCGAAAGTCCATGGCGATCATGAAAAATCTGTTCAATAAAATTAGCGCCAGGGAATATCAGAGTACGCTCGAGGCATGCGAAGAATCGTTCAAAGAAAGCCGGGTTCGCACCGTCTATGCAAAAGGAATGCAAATATTTAAAAGGCCGGGGATGTCCGAGGCTCCGGCGCGCATACAAAAACTTTCTCCCCTGGAAAAATGCTGACGCTCCGTATAAGGTAACCTGTCCATTGGATGATACCTACCGAAGACCGCGTTGTTAAGTTTAAGTAATTTAAAGTTTGAATGAGCTATATATGTGTGTACAGCACATAATCATATATTGAAAGTAAAACTTGTTACTGACATCATACAATTTGAACTATATCAATCGATATTTGCCAACCGTTTTGGTAATACATTTGATTATGTATCGTAGAGTTGATGATTAATCTACCACTAGCTTGTTAACGGTTTCTCCCCCGACGCCGCAGTTTCGCCGTGACCACGATCTATACAACTAGGTCGAAATATTGGCAATAAATAAACCGTACCGTGAGTATCCGTTTGCAATGACATTAGTTTAAAATCACATATTGGTAATACCTTAAAGTACCACCACTAGTAACTATGAACTATCGTATTGAAAACACAATTATACAAAACAACATATATATCCTTTATTATCCACTGATCAAGTATAAAATATACTTTCTTTACAAATAATTTCATAGCTAAAAACGCTGTTATGGCAGACAGCCATATGTTTCTAACAACCTTTCGAAAAAAGATAACTTACAGAGAGACATGACGCGAGCTCGCAACCATAGTAACTAGAAGAGTAATAATTATATCATATATAACTACCCCCTAAGTAAATACAATTACAAGACCATTCAGCCGTCGCACAACTATTACAGTTACGAAGGATTATATACAATGACAATAATCACAGTATTTCAGCAATTGAATGAAAACAATATTTCTATTTCATCATTTATTTAAAATTCTTTTGATAAAACTTTAATAATTTCGATTTTACATTTCTATGTGTTAATCGAGCAATGACAAACTTTCGCCTATTTCACTTAAACCTAACACCGAGTATGAACAAGAATATCCATTTATGCAACGTTGTGTAGGATCAAACTTTGATTGCAAATTTGTCATACCAGTCTGAGAAGTTTCTCCTCAAAAGCATTGCTGGTCTTATACAAAATACGAGCTTGTCGCGCGAAACAGAATGTTAGGTATATTTCCCAGAGATGTTCATGCTTATTATGGTGATACAATTTAGTAGTTTGAAAGGTGTTTATTAAAACACCTTTCAAACTTTTCATGATTGTTGCAAATTATATTATCATGAATATATCTAACTCTCTAAGTTTCTTTTCTGTAAGTCTTTTCTGTCATTATAATATAATCGTGAGGAGGAAGATTTTGCACATATAGTATTTTTTTGAATATTCAATGGAGGTTAATTATTGTTATAGATGCCTCAACTTTTGTGGAATTTTTCTGTCCGTCTGTATTTACACGTACAACACCAAATGGCTCCGTAATGGCTTGAGGAGATTCTTTGCATATTTGGAATTAATTAATTATTATGGTTTATACTGTAACAACATTTTCTTCAAGGCCGGCAACGCTTTTGCGCTTCCTTGGATGCTGCATGTGGCCATAGGCAAGTGATCACTTACCACCAGGTGGAACGTATGCCTGCTGGCCACCTTTTAAATAAAACAAAAAAAAAGTTCAACGAAGTAGATTTGCTCCTGTGGAAATAGCTAAAGTGAGCCGTCGTATGCTGTACAGTTCTATGAAGATTAACACCAGATTCAAACATTTTGCTTCGATCCAATTCTAAGAAAAAAATTGTACTATCCTTGTCGCATGCATTTTACTATATCGATACGGCCTCTCACGGCTTTGCACTGCCGTTATAAAACATCATTTTTACATTATTTCTCTGCTATTTCATAAAGTGACAAATATTGGACAAAGGTTTTCAATTTCTGTAAGGTTTTTCGGCCGTATCGAGGATCAATGGCTCGTTGGCGCCAGCAAATCCAATAAAGAAGCGTGCCTCCAAGAAATTTATGTTATTGACCGGATTATAGTAAGTGACATGTGAGAACTGGTAGCTTTATTCCAGGCCAACGTAGTCAGACCCCTACCTTTTAGTGGAGCTTTTACTGATGATTCTTCTTGCTTCCTAATATTGCGACGAAGAAAACGATCAAAGTGAATGGTGGAGATATAGATTGTGTCAGTTTTCTATTCGGCAACTATCAGCTCCCTTAAGGATTTTTTGTATCATTTACATAATTACTTTTTCATAATCATTGTGTATGAATGAAAATATATTATAACATTATCGTTACCACATTACAATAATATCTACAAAGTTAGGTTAATAATTAATTGGCAATCGAAAAACCATGGGCAACAATAATAAACTAATGAGACCAGTCTACTCAGCCCTAAAATATCTAGTGTTATAATGTTGTTACAGAACCTAGTTAATAAAACAAAAAATCCACACTATAGCTCGCTGTCTATATGAAGAAGTTCTTATATTTTTCAATACAAGAATTATGTTATTCGTAGGTTACGAGGAAATAAGTTAACAATGTTCCATCGTTTACTCAGAATATTTTACCACTTATAACTTAACTGTAAAGTTGACAATGTTAGAAACTCGACACTTTTAACACGACATTAAATTAATAAATGAAACAGAACCGTCCATGTTACATAAGCTATTCAAGTATGAATATCCAAAATTGAGATGGATAAAGATTTTAATATAACTTATGTATAAAATGGATATAACCGTAGCTCAAAAGCTCGTTTGAGAGGTTATAGAATTTACGACCTTTACAATTTTATTATAGTAGATAGGTTATTATTTATAAGCCCTTTAAGTATACCGTATAAGTGAATCGGGCGTACGACGCAACTTTCCTCGGTGAGAGGGTTTTGTTCTAAGCCCTCTTCGAAGAAAACGGTGGACCTTCACTTACCTTAAATACCTAGTTAGTGAAAAAAATGTGATGTTATAAATAATTTACAGATTTTTTAAATGGTAACTTATAACTTTCTTGGTATTCCAGAATCTGCAGTATTTTAACTATAATGGTATTCCAGAATCTGCAGTATTTTAATTTATTTGTTACAGAAAATAAACTGTATAATTTTGAGAAACCTACTGTAAATTATAAATTAGAATATAAATTCTGCACGAACCAACTTGTCCTAGATATTTCTTACAACTAAAAATTCTAATACATTATTTAAATCATGTCCCTAGAATTCCATTTTGTAGAAATTCAATTATCTCAACCAAAAGTACAATGAAAGTATGGCGGAGTCGATACATGAATAAGATCTTTTACCTCGCTGGGTAAACGGGCGGTTGACAAACTGAACTAAGCCTAGGTCTGCGTGATTCACATTCAGTTAGTAGATCCTATCGAATTTTCTATACTGCCAGCTTATTTTTTACATTTTCTTAAAGAGTCACCGGAGTACATAAGAGTCCATTTTAAAACTATGTACATTGAATAATGGGAAGAAATTATTGTGCAATCCTATGGAAGTCAACCTTCCCTGCCCATGGTGTATCCTGATAATCAATGGCTAGGATAATAAGATAGACGGTAGAGTATCGCTGTGCCATACACGGAGTGCACCGCAATCGCTGGAAACTCCCGAGACTTAACTCCTCTAGTCCGTCTGTGAGTTTGGGATCGTCGACAACTTTAACAGGACGCCGGCGCCGCTGCATAAAATTAAGTGCGCTTACTTGGTAGTTGAGTGTACCGTCCCAGAGGTGATAGCAGTACTATATACGTGGTCTTACTGAGCTTTATGTAGCAAAAGGCATTGTTTTGGCGTACTGCTTCGCTCTGTTCAGTACACCGAGCTTCCTCGAAGTTACTTTAGCTTATTCTTCGAAATGACCCCCGCTCTGCACGTCGATCGAGATGTTAACTCCAAGATTATATTAATTTCTATAGTAAATGGGGATTTTTAATGAATAAAACTGGACTAAACTTAGTCGACCCCAGTCGGTGACCTGCCCCAGAGAATGCTCGACTTTAGACATAACTCTGATTATACTCTCCTCCATTATGATCTACAGGTACTTACACGGCTATAATATTACTCCCCTGCAGTACAACCATCATAGCATATTATTGATATATAGGATAAACAGCGTGGGACAGCTCCGGTCTTTCCGGAATGCCAGCATTAATACGTTTCATGTCCAAACATCGCTCGTCGTCAGCGGCTGCAATTGCACTTTCATAAAGAAAACTAGATAACCAATGGCACAATATCTCGGAATAGGCCGTAAGATGGTAATTTCGATAGATGAGCTCTGTGCTGTACCCTATCAAACGCCTTTGTTTGTTTGCGACACATAGATGACTCCAGTTAGAGATTACTTAACAATTGGTAGCTCGTTTCATCCTTTACCATAAAAATAATCTATCGTGTTTTAAATAGGCACAGTAATCCATTAGCCTATTAATGTTATGAAACGGGAATAAAGACTGTATTTGATTTAGGCTAAGATTGAAGTGCTCAGCGACTCTTGTCAAATTCAATTATCCTCCTGTGTGGAACCCAAACAACGCCATAATATACCCACATACACATCTACTTATAAATATTGCGCATAACACATATTAAAGCTATACACAAGTAAAATAGAAATATTCAAACGTTATGTTAGACATGTCCATCAACCAGACGGGTAAATTATCGCCGTTTGACGTAATACGCCTTTATCGCTACTATTAACACAGTGACTTAAATTGACAGCTAATTATTTAGCTGGTGTAAATTAATTATTGACTTTAATATTTTATTGTGCGGTTGATGTTGTGACCTTGGAAGCCGTCATCATCTTCAAAACCCATAACTGGCTTATTAATGTAATAAAATTAAAAATAAATCACTTTCTGTACATGAAGGATATATAAAAAAACTATTGTTAAGGGGCTTTATTAACGCAATACAATCCAAAACAATAGTTGTTAGAATTTTTGGCTGTTTGTCTGTGCGTTTGTGAGCGTGAGCGCTAATCTCAGAAACGATTTAACCGATTTCGTTATGGTTTTCACTAGTGTATTGCAATGCTAAGCATCACTTAATATTTTAAGTTAGTTTCATTGGAATCTGTCCATAGATAAAAAAAGTTATAAATTAATATATTTGTAATTCACAGAACATGAAAAAAGCAGTCCCAAAACAATACTGGTGTTAATTCTAAGCGTAAGGTGTAGTTATTTTGAAGCGAAGTGAGGGCGGTTTGCTAGTAGTGTATAAAATAAAATACGTTGGTGTGGTAAAATATGGGTTGGGATTTTGAACCTTTTGGGCATGGAGAACTACATATATCATCATTTATTCCACCAAAGCAAATAATCAATCATTAATTTCAAGTTCTTAAGCATATAATTTCCAAAAATAAATTTTTCGACACGAAATAAATTTATTTAGTCTACATGAAGAAATTCCCTTTTCCCAACAAATATATAATAATAAATGATAAACGTTTACGCACTCACACCCCCCCC
>DWPT01004044.1:0-13698 GCA_018251895.1 Agathymus mariae mariae
GATTCCTCTGTATTCTCCATTTCTAAATGATGCATGATGCAACATGTTTCAAACCGAAACACAAATATTCTCCAGGCAAGTAGTTCAATGTCAGAGTTATCAGATATGGTGTTAAATTTGCCTCATTTAAACCTTTGGCAGACTACACAATTTATTAAGTTTTGTTGTAATTAAACAAAGCTTCACAAATTTTTTGTGGTAACAAGGTATTAAAATCTATTCCTATATAAAAATTAAAAGCTGTTTGTAAGTAAGCACATCAGTTGGAAACAGATGAATTGTTTAAACAATATTTTTCTATTCATAATAGCCCACACCATTTAAGGTTGATTTCATACTTTTATCTGTATATTTCAGACATCTTATTTATACTGTTATTCAGTACCTTTACTGTTACCTTTATTTTTGTTTGAACACATGTTAGATTATTAAAAAAATAAAAATAGTAGTGCAGGTTTCCCGCTTCCTCTTCAGTTGGCAATACTTAATTGATTACTGATTCATGATAATTCATTCATGTCTTTAGTGTTACTGAAGTTTATGGGTCACAGTGATAACTTACTAACAGGTGGCTCTTCTGTTTGTTTGTTGAATAGATAAATAAAAAAAATCTACACTATACCTACATAGGATATGCTATTTATAATACAAAAAAATATACATATTTGTACAAGAAAGGAAAATTAATATTTCCAGTTGGTAGAAACAGCACTTGCTGGCTTCTCTGATTGTTTTATACATTTATTTCTAATGGGTATACAATAAAACATGATGTTCTATAAAAATTTTAGTTATCAATAGACAAAGTCTAAGTATAACATTATTTTATATTTAAGGCACAATAACATTCTATAAATATAAAAATAGAAATATTATATGTAGGTTGATAAATTAGTATTTACTCATCACCCTTACTTCAACAACTAGTAAATTAATATTTTGTAATCATATACTACAACCTATATATTCAATTACAATTTTACAAACACACTACTTACCCATGTGTACTAAAGAATTTGATTTAAAATTAGTTCAATGATATGAAGCAAATAAAGTCACTGGATGAAAGTATACTGGCTTGTTATGAATTAACTTAACTTAATTATTTTAAATGAGGTATGAGTGTAAGTCTGTTATTAGAAAATATTTGTTTACATAAAAAATAATAAGCTTATAATGCACTTCTAAGAAAAAAACATTATCATGTCTACTCTGGAATTAAGCAGAATTATACTATTGTAATTAAAGAATAAATAAGAAAAATACAACAGCTGAATTAATTAACTTTAAAACAATTGTAATTTTAAAGAGTAAAATATATTTGATATAGTCAGATAAGAGCCAGTTTGACAGACGGTCACATGCTTGAAGGTCAAGTTCTGATGTTAAATTTAACAGTGCTTCTAAGCAAAATGTAAATGTATAAAAATCTACTAACATTCGCGGACTATAGTAATAGAAATAAATTGTTTTATTCCACGAATATATTAATCGATAAACTCTATGATACGTTGCATAACGTTATAGGATCAGACATATTTCACTTTAAATTTTGCTTTTAATGTGTGAAGAAATTAATATTATAAACTCACCTTAAAAGAAGAAGAGGCCAGTTTTAAAAACTTATACCCCATATTTTTGGTAATTTTATTTTTCTATTGATTTTGGAATAAAATATCTGGAGCCCTGGCGATCGTCAAAAGAACAAATGTCAAATATTAAAATTGTCACTCAAATATTCTAGGAGTAAAATGTTCTGTAATTGTACCACAGTCTACAAAAAACTTTTTAAAATACGGTAATCATTTGCAGTGGATATTATAAAGTATGTAGTCATTTAGATTACATTTACAAAATAGTCATGTTATACATTATATAAGGTTCAAGAGACCCTCTAATTAAATTACGTAAATATTTTTTTCGAATAAAGGTTGTAATTTATTTATTCTGTTCAGAAATTAATTAATTAATAGTATAAATAAAATCTGTATCAATAAAATTTGCTTTAAACTTCATAATAATTATTTATTATAATAGATATATGGGAATAATGTTGTACATAATTACCCTTGCCCTTCTATGTTTTTCTGTGTAGATTTTGTATGCGAGCAACCCAGGATTGCGCGCGCTTCCTAAAACGCAAGGTTTGTTTATCAATCATAAGAAGCGGAGTGGGAGTAGCGCGGAATATTGCTGTTATAGTAATCGTGTTCAATGTATGTGCGCGTGTGGCGCGAGTCGAAGCAAAAAACATTTTTGTAAATATTTTTTCACGTGGTTTTGAAAACTATTTTGTGAATAACTGAGCCATCGAATATCTGTTCCAGCAGCTTTTCCTATATTCATCGGTAAGTATAAATTAGTAATATTTTCTAGTTTTCATCCTTATCTATAGCGGAGTCAATTGATGAAATTGATACTTTGTTTACATTGTTTTGATTTTCTAATTATTTTCTGTTACCAGAAAATAGAAGGATGTTTATTCAATAGTTACTATTAATTGACTATATGAGAAATACCCTAAATGTATTTTAAACATCACAAAACATTTAAAAAATGTGGCTTGATGATTTTTTTCATGATGAGAGGGGTTGATAATGTAATTAGTATCTTCATATATGTGCACGGGAAAAAAATATTCTCGATTAAATTTATAAATCTAGCAATTACCAACGTACTTATGTTGTACTTTAGCAGATTTTTCAAATATATACCTATGATTTGTGTTTTGTTTTATAAAATAATAGTAACCCATTAAAAATGAAATAGTCCGTAACTTTAAGATGTACTACTTTGTATTGAAACAGTGACTTAAAATATTATCTATTTCGAGTTATGGGTTTTCAAAACTTAATTTACAAATTTACTTTTGAATTACATTGTTTATCTTAGATTAATATCGAGAAAATACTATTCAATTGGCTTCATCCATCCATCTTATTCTTGAGACTAAGTCAACCATCACTACTTCCTGCTTCTCCATCCCCTCCCTGTTAAACAGTGGAGGAGTTACTGGAGCCAGGTTCTTCTTGCTGAGCTGTGTACTACCCGGTTAAATTCCAGAGGTACGGCGAGTGCACGCCGGTAGTTTTCCTTACCAGCCTGTTTTGGCGTGTCTCGGCAGCAATGTTGAATGCCAATAATAAGAGGGTTTTTCGCTTTCTTGTACGTCAACGCACCGATGATGCCGTTGCCGCCACTACCATAGGGTGGACCGTCCGTTTAGTATTCTGATGTAGACATAAAAAAAAAAACTTATATAAGAGGTGACTGTTTAACCCCTTAAATCTCTCTTAATTTCCATTCTAGTAAATTACTGCAAACTTTGTTTGTAATACCCTTAGATTTCTTTTAATTATCAAGAATAATTTTAAGACGACAAGTTTCTGACACGTTCCAAATGTTGACCGAATTTCAAATTCTATTCTACCTATTTCTAATATCTATATATCTATTACTAATTTCGTCGACCATTTCACACCAATTGTATTGTTTGCCATTTAATATAAATATAAGGTCTTATTTATAAAGCAATCTGTGAATTCGTGGCCTCTCGAGAATCTCTTATAATGTTGTTTGTTTTTGTGACTGTTTACCCTAAATTAATATGCTATCCAACTAGCCGATGCATGCAAGCTCATGGACAGTAATTTCATATTTAGTCTGGAGTCTCAAGACCTTAAGGTTGAGACTACTACTAGGTGTTTGAACATAACTACTTCCACGATGAGACTTATCATGATCGAAAAACATTTTAAGAATGCTGCGTAGTATATGGAGCACCAGTAGCATCGACAAAAGAGAAATGAATTAGATTCAGAGAATTTGTATTATATAGAATTGGTATGATCTCAATCATACCTATATACCAAAAATTCAATTAATATTATATATAGGTACACATGCTTACAAAAAGTATTCTATTAAAGTATCAACAGCTACACAAAGTTTGTATGAGAAAGGAATTCGCGGTGTGACAGGCATAGATAATTCCATTGGATTTTACGACCTACCTGTCTTTTTGTTAACGTGTACCATGAAGAATGGAAACGATGAAATTCTACAAAGTAGAAACCGCGTTAATGCATGTGTTGGGTATTAAAAGAAGAGAGCTGAAATTAGAAAAAAATACATCTAAACTAATGTAGTGAATATAAAATAAAATAAGATTCATTGCGCTGCAGTGATGGATTTTATATTCAAAGCATTAAAGAGTTTGAATTGAAATGCGTTTGAAATTATCTAGGCCACATTAAAAAGTAACCCCTATTCCTGCAGTTCTCGCGATGTGAAGAAGGGATTAAAACATACGAGTGATATGGGTAAATCGTGGTGCATTATATAGAGTTCCGTGCACTATATTCTTACCTTGTATTAATATTGAGAGATTTTGGCTGATTAGTTGGACTATGAATGATGATGACGAACATGTTAAAGTCCGGTGGCAATGTCGAGAGAAGTCCGTCATGATTTAATCATGATCAATATATAGATATTTATATACATAAATATGGACATTTCTCATCACTATAGTACCACGATAGCAGTAAAGATAATCTTGAGCTAAAAATTTTTAGAAATATTAAATTTAAAATCTATTTATATTGTATCTCTCTCCATCGTAAATATTAATCTCAAAATTATTTGTAACAATTTAAACGCGTTAATATAGTAAAAGAGAAGTAACTTTCATGCGTGTATTCAGAACATTGTTTCTATGCTTGTAGGTAAAACAGTTACGTTACAGTAATTCAGAATTGCTTATCATAACAGCGATTCAAGGTTACTTACTTTTTGCGCGTCTTGAATCTTACGTCACGTGGTTAAAATAATGTATCTAGTAACTTCCATTATGTTCTCACGATATAACCGTTTCTTGTCTGTCGTTATAATCATTATTTCATTACGTTCCACTTCGTTATTTTACAATTTACTTATTAAGAAAACATCATCACTGAATCTTGCCTGACTGAAAAATCAATTTAAATTCAAATGTCTCTAGCCAAAAGCAAATTTTGGTACATAGGCACTTTGCATGTAAAGCAACGACTTGTAGTATCATCATGCAAACCTCTTAAGCCCTTCAAGTTCGGTACTTTTGTTTCAGTCTCTTCAACTTAAACCTTTTTTGGTAACGGGGGAGGGGATCTTTGTAAGATACTCGGCCTGGTACGGAGGAACCGGATTGTGTGGAATTCTTACCCACTAGAACCCCCACGGCAGTCATCCGACGCATATTAGAAGGCCCCGGGATCTTCCCGGGGTTCTCGATCCCGTGCCACGACTCTACCTACCTGTTACCAACCAAATTACTGGAAGTTTGCAATATTGCGTTTCATTGAGGTATATCTTATATATAGCTACTACTGATTACGAACCCTTAGCATGGTCGTGATCTTGTGATTCATCTTATTTAAAGTAAATTTTTTTTGTATGAAATGTTTAGTACATAATATTACAATACTCATTCGAATTATCTAAGTAATTCTTTTTAACTTTAACTATACAAATTTTGTTTCTTACCTGAGGGTGCATTACTTAAGGGTTTATTGTATTGGCCAGTAGTTTGAAAAAAATTCTAATAGCCAGTAGACATTGATGCTGTTAATTAATTTCTTCTTCCTTAGATTTCTATGCGTACAGTGTGAGAAAGATTCAATAAAAGGGGAGATTATTATCATGCAGCTGGCCATCAATCAACTTTATAAGTTTAATAATTGACGTCGATAAAATTATATGCATGAGCATGCGCTCAATGTTCAAACTTAACTGTCTTTGGATTATTGTCATTGCAAAATTCTTATTGATATCCTATATGCGAGGTTGTGTGTTATTTTAGGTAAACGTGCGTGGAAACCAAGGAAACCATACAAGCTAATGCCAGGTTAAGTCAAAGTTGCCAATTCTTATTATTTTGTTAAGTTAATGGGTCTCTCTCTTAAAACATTATTTAAACGTACATTAACTTTTATCTTCAGAGAGAGAAAAGATTGATTACACAGGATGGAAAATATGTAAGACTTTGAATAGTGATATATGCGAAATATCCTCTTAATCTGTTCTCTGCATTTCGCGTGATGACGTAACAAACAGGCAGACTTTAATTCCGAAATATATGTTTTCGGCTTCTATATCGATGGCAAATAATATCTGCAATACAATTAACTCAAAAAATTGTTTTATAATAATTATTAAGATATGTTTAAGTGGCACCATTTCTTAAGCCCAAGTCATCGGCATTTACTCGTGCATTGCCTTATGCTGCCAAGTTGTTTCTGTTGAAAATCGTCGAGATTTGTACCAATGAGTTTAATTCCAACAGTCATCGTGTATCGTGATACCAATTTGTACCAATGAGTTTAATTCCAACAATCACGGTGCATCGTGATACCAACCAGGTTAGCTACCACCCACTTTTAAGATTGCACCGCGTAATGTTTTGATGTGTTTCAAAGTTTTAAGTTTTTCATTATTTGTGGATGTCCATGGTCGGTGGTTGATTTGACTGCTCGTTTATTAGTGATATAAAAAAAATGCTAAATATGAAAACTAGTTCCGAAAAAGTAGAGGGAACATTACGAGGTACACAACAGTAAGTAGAGTGCGATAGTAGGAAATAAGCAGTAGAAGTACAGTAGTCAAATAGAGTTAGAGTTTAAAGCCGATAACTTCGTTAAAACTCCGTTCAAAGAAAATATAAATAACATATTCACATAATATACGATCCGTCTTGTTCTGCAATTGTTTGTATGAAAGGATAAACGTGGTCGCAGTGGCCTTTGAGAATATATATTATTCAATAAGTAATAATAATCATCATACATTTATAATGAAGTCGTAAAATTGTTATCTTAATGGTTTATTTATTTTATACAACCATTTAAAGTTTACAGAACTTGAATTATTACTGAAAGTAACAAAGTACATTTTAATTAAATACTACGAAATAATTTACGTTTATATTGGTGTGATTTTTACGGGTTCGTAGCCTTTTCATTTTATGTTTATAATGGGGGTGCGTGAAGTGGAAGTATCTTCATAGTTTTTATTAAAACATTTCCTTTATTTCCTTCCTTCTATACATATATTCTATATTCCCCCTATACACTCCGAAGCTATAACATTAAATTACTGAAATGTTTTATCTACTCATACTACTACCTATATAAATCGGTTGAGATTTTCTTGTTTGTCTCAGATAACAAAAGAAACGCTTGACCGATCTTCATGAAAATTGGTACGTAGTGAGCACGTGATTGTGCAGATGATAAGCTACATTAAATATCAGTAAATCTGATGACGTCTAATCAAGGCAAAACGTATGAAATTTTTAATAGTCATAAATATGTATAATTAATAGTCCAATTCGAACTAAATCGGACGGGTCTGTCTAGTCTATCGATAAAAATATACGAAAATATAATTGCTCTGACTTTCATAAATTTTGTTCTGAATATACTCTCTCTCTTTCTCTATGTGATTTATTAATATGTATTCATAGTAAATAAGAGCATAGTTATATTTATTTCATGAACGTATTGAGAACATACATTGTTTATGTTGTTATTTTTTGTTTACACGCATTGTCATGCGTGCCATTAACATTCGCGAACAGTCTAACACCTCATCGATTGATTTAGTAATAATCAATATGTTATGAATAGGAAACCGACTCATTCTGTATCAATACGCGCAGATTTCATCGTAGTAAACACGCGACGGTTAAAATTTTACATTTTTGTTATGACGTAGACATGAATCAATCTTTGCAGTATGTAAGGTCTTTTGACAAACACTTCTGCTCTTTGCCGTGACTCGGTAGTGTTGAGTACGGCTCTGCATCAAATTTGTGACAGACAGACGTTCTGAACGAGATTATTCTGCAAAAAAATCTCATAGTTGAGTTCCTTTGTTACTGCGTTGAATGCATTCGGCTTTAAATGATCGCATATGTGGTGACGTAGTGAACTATGCCGATTGCGCTCGTCCTCATTGAACTATATTTCAATCAATCAGTCATGTGTAGAAGAGTATAGTCATAGCACGTGATTCAGTAATCTTACAGTTGTACAATCTAATATAGTATTAGGTATAGTGGTTAATTTATCCATAATTAATGATTTACATAGTCAATACAAATTTATTTTTATTTCTGTTTTGATGATAATTATAATCCATTTCATCTTTAACAGGTACTCACGATTTTTGTATCTTTTACCGATATTACGACCCAATGACTCGGATCATGGTCATGGCGAGGGTAACCGATCACACAAAATGAATAGTTTGTGATGATATAATTATAATGATTGTATTATTAATAATATATGAAATGTTACTGAATTATTTTGATCTCACTTCGGAATCAGTTCTGAGTATTATTTGTGTATTACAGAAATACCGCACAGTATCTAAAATCAGTTTGATTCTAAAACAATTTCTTAATTTTATAAGACACAGAAACAGTATTTTTACTTTGAGCATACGAGATGTTGTAAAATTGACTAATTAAGAACATAATCTAATATTTCAGTCAGTCCTTCAACACCTGCAATGTTTTTCGTGTGTATACTGTTAATAATGATACAGATCATGAACATTTGATACGCACATTAGCGACATATAAAATTATTGTTTCGGAAGTCCTTTATGTGATTTGGTAACTTGATTCTAATCCGCTTTGGGTTTGGAAGCAGTGGGCGATGTTCAAGTTATTCATAATCCGTACTATAATATAAGCCGGCAAGTGGCGTCGTGGCCTATATGTGTGGAGTCTACCTGCGCAATAGGACAGGTAATCCTGTTAGATGGCCGTGACATGATGCCCGGCTTCTCTGTAGTACTTACTCAGTACAGTTCGGCACGCATCACTCGGCATGTGCGACGCAAGATATCGTAAACCAGCACCTGCCATTCTTGAAAAGCTGGCAATCTATGAAAACGGTACTCATTAAACCTTTAAGAAAACAATATTAATAAATCTTACGTGTGTTACTATCATGAGAGGTATTTGTAACTGCCAGCATGGAAATTTTCGAATCTCGCATATCAAAATTACTACCGATCGCCGTAAGACCATGCTACTAGTAAGTATTATGTAAAATTTTACCATAATCCATTTTTATTGGCAATTTATTTCATTCATTTATTGTGATCGATACTCGATTTATTATTAATATACTTGTTTCAATTTCCATAATGATTACTATTTCGTACAGTTAATTCTTATAATAATATTCTGAACGCAGAATCGAGATGTGATTTTGGTCCGTGAGATTCTAGAAACGCCATACTTCTCACAAACTGAAAATTGTTGTATTTTAATCATAGGTGAATGTGATTTGGTTAACGTTGTATTACTTGGTTAATTCATGCGTTGTCTCATTAGGCATTCGAGGCTTAATAAGGTAACGCACTTTACGATCGAAAGTGTAGTGGTCGTAGCCTATTTATATATATACGGTGTGTGTGTTCGCTTGTACGGATTTTCACTATGGCTAGTTGTCATTTGGCACACGTGCTAATGCGGTTAAACAAAAGCGAGTATGTCCAGGTGCTTTCACGGCTCGTGATTGCGATATCCGATCGCTTTGACACACTGCACTGTGTCCACCGTCACTCGATATCCTTTGTTACGTCCGTCCTTTCCGCAGAGTGGGCAAGTTCCCGCTTTCATTGTTTCGAAATTTATCTCCAACTAAAGAGTGCTTACGGCGTGCGTAGGGTATATCATCTTCCTTTTAAAACAGAAAGTTTATGACAGTACATTCAAATTATGTTCTGTTTTAGATTTTCACTGAGCATTTGCGCGTGCGTAAACCATAACGAAATCGGTGAATCTGTTTTTGAGATTTGCGTCAATAAACTCATAGACAAACTGATGAAAAATCTAACAACTATTGTTTTGGGTTCTATTGTGTTAATAAAGGCCCCTAATAGTAGTTTTTCTCATAAATCCTTCATGTATAGAAAGCGATCGGTTACAATTTTATTATATTATACATAGATGTATTTCATTATTCCCTTATTTAAGTGTAACGAGACTGCAAGAGTTGTCAATGGTTAATATTCATGGTGTCGCATACGATGTTACATACGCTATCGATACGTGCATACGTATGTAGGTCTTCTGAACGTTTGATAGTAATGAGAACGAGCTACTGTTTTACAAAAACGCGTTATTATGCAGTTCATATGAGCGAGAATGTCGGCAGTGGCTCATTAGCTTTGTTGTTATCATCGACCACAATGACATGTTGTTCTCACACTCACGTCTTTACGACTAGAACTTCAGTTTCGACATCCAAACCCAATTGATTGTTTAGTAGTTGGTAATGAGTCTGGTTTGTTGCGGTTTTACCAACATAATTGTTTAAGACATTTGTGTTGTCATTTTCTATCTCTTTGATAATATAATTAAGATTATACAGGAGTACAAGATTTATTTGCCTGGAAGGCAGGGCCAGGCTCTCTGTATTTTTAAACCATTGATATTGTTTTATCTGACTATGTTAAAGTGATTTAGGTGTAATTTTTTTTCTTCCATTAGCCGTCATTAAAGAAATAGCGTTCTTATACTAGTGTTCTAATGATAACATTGAGAGTACGTCTTTTCCTGATGCTTTCATCAATGGAAACAGTTCACTGAATCGCTCCACTCGTACGGAGGTCCAATTGACTATGGATGATGCTGGCCACTTATCAGTTCACGCTTGAGGTCGATTTCTGGCTATTAGTAAAAATTAACAATTATCTACATAGTATGTAACACTTAACCATAGATAGATATTATTATCTATGATTATTCATAGAAGGATGTTAATAATCATCATTATTTTGAAATTTTAAATAATTAACCATTGAAGGCACCGTCAAATTTTACTAAAATTTGTCTTGTAATATTAATAATTTATAATGTGAGCAAAGTAAACCGTATTCGGTAACATTTACGAAACTGACCTCAGGGTATTGCGCGTTTGTATGCGGGAAAAACAGTAATACTTCGTGCAGGGAATAACAGAAGTGTGAAACACAACACAGAAATTAGAATTTGTGCGGAAGTGCAATAATTATATATAAGACATGTGACATAGTTTTGTCATACTGAAATGTGTTTCAACGTGTCGTAAATTTTAACTTAGTAAACCTACTTTTGTTTGCTGCGTTTAATTTATGTTTTAAATGTAGCTTGTGTTTACCTGGAGTCGTTGTTACTTCAACGGTAGGAATAAACAGTTTGTTCGCGGAAATTAATCTGTTTCGACTTTTCAAACAGTTACTTGAAATGTTATGAATACTCGCAACATTGGAACACAATGTTGGAGTTAAATTAATAAACTGTATGAACACACGCGTGGGTAAGTAACAGCATGCTTGCTGTTCAGTAATACCTTGCGTTTTGTTGCTAATATGTTACAATATTATTCGTTATGCAAGAAATGCAATGACGCCGCTATGTCATGTCATGTATTTGTACCATCTATCGATAAGTAAAAATTTATTTTTTAAATGAAATATATACTCAGAACAATGTTGTTTTTTAATACAAATGAGTTTCGGCAATCTTCAATTTTCTAACTGTCGTCGTGTTGGGTTGTATAGAAATAATCGCATTTGACTGTCTATTTTATTAAAATCTTGTCAATTTTTTATTTGCGTACCTTACCTATAGCCATCAGTAAACCTATTCGATACCTAGATACTTCGTTAATGAAACTTAAGTGAACAAAGATATTGTACCTAATAAAACTACTGAGTATTCGTGTTCGTGCCAAAGAGGTACGTACGTATGCGGCCCGGCACTTGGCACGGCAGGACAAAAGGGATCGCAGGATAAGCTGCCAACGCTCTGGGTGGCGATGGCGAGTGAGGGCACGCTCCTTTTCTAGTCCAACCATCCGTATCTATGCATCTCTTTCATCTGCATACTAATGACCGCTCATCAATATGCACCACTACTCAACACGCATGCGATTTTTTAACCCCTTTAATTGGAGATAGTAAACGTGAGTTAAATATCGAAGAATTATGAGAATATCGTTATGGTATGGTTCGAGAATTTTATTTTTATTCCACGTTGGGCAGTAACAGATATTATGGAACTTTTATAATTATAATTTGATTTATGAACAATTGGGGCTGTTAATACAAAAATATTTTAAACAGGTGTAAAAATATGTAAAAACTGTATTTTTTTCCAAGATTTCATACGTCTATGTAAATGTAATTTAAATATAACACAAAATTTATATTGGAGTCAGCAATTTTTGTAGCGGCTACGTTTTAACTTGCGCGATAGGAGAAGTAATTGGGTAAAAACTTATAAAACACGCTGAAAAAAAGGGAATGAAATAATCGTGTTAATAGCCCATTCTGAAACAGAGTTAGGTGAGGTTATTGTGAAAAAAAATGTTTGCTTTAAAGGTTAAATAAATGGAATCAGGGAAGGATTTTTAAAACCAATTAATAATAATAAAGCCTTATATCTGAAACTAGGTAGAACTCCTAAAGATGACAGAAAAAGTTTTACAAAATGTCCCTAATCTCAGTGTGCCTGTTGGCATAGGCCTCCTCTAACGATTTCCATTGCAATCTATCTAGGGCCATACGTCTCCACCTTGGGCCAGCTGTCTTTTTGATATCGTCCTCCCATCTTAGGCCCTGTCTTCCGCGTCCTCTTTTCCCGTCTCGGGGATACCAGTCTGTAACGGCCCTTCTTCATTTATCTTGATTGTCACGTATCATATGGCCGGTCCATTTCCACTTTTGCCGAACAATTCGTATAAGGATGTTGGTTATTTTTGTTTTTGCCCTAAGATCGAAATTACAAATTTTGTCTTGACGCTTGAACCCTGTCAAACTGCGCTCCATTGCTCTTTGGCAAATGGCAAGTTTGTCGGATGCATGTATCGTTTTTTTTTGTTTTAGTGCTAGTCTCAGATCCTGTGATTTCATAATTTCTTTGATAGACCAGAATTTTCTCCAACCGTTGGCAATCCTCGTGTTTATGTCCTTGGCAGTTATGTCCTTTGGATAAATAAGCTGGCCTAGGTAGGTAAATTCGTCCACAATTTGTAGACCTACTCCGCCCACTCTTATTTCAGCTTCCGTGATGTTGGTCATTGTTTTGGTATTTGTTGGGTTCATTTTCACCCTACTTTTTCATTTACATTTTTCAGGTTTTGTATAATTCTTTCCAAAACTTCTAGCTTCTCTTCATAAAGGTCTAAGTAATCTACAAATCTGAGATGGTAAAGTTTTCATCCATTTATGTTTAGGTCGAAGCTTTCCCAGTCTAGTGTGCGGAAGACATTTTCGAGGACTGCTGAAAAAAGTTTGGGGATAAGGGGTCCCCTGGCCTGACGCCTCTCCTTATTTAGAATTCTTCACCTAATGTTTCAAGCTGTATTCTAGCCTGGCTATTCGTATAGATGTTTTTGATTAGATTAATGTAAATTTCTGGTATCCCATGATGTTCTAAAGTGTCCTATATGTAGTTATGGTTCAAACTGTCAAAAGATTTGGTATATTCAATGAAGGCTATATAGAACTTATTGTTATATTAATTATACTTTTCTAGTATTGGCTTGACAGTGTAAATGTGGTCAATTGTTGAAAAACCTTTTCTGAATCCCGCTTGCTCTACTGGTTGTTGTTCATCTATCATTGGGCTCATCCTTTCTAATATGATTTTTGCAA
>DWPT01004045.1:0-13698 GCA_018251895.1 Agathymus mariae mariae
GGCTTAATCCCTTCCATTGCGAGACCCGAGCCCGACAGTAGAATGGAACAATTATGGATTGTAATGATTTAAACTAGTCTTGGATGAGATTTGAAAATTGAATTTTTTGAAAATTTATTACCCAAAAAAATGTATAGTCCATTTTTTCTTAAACTGGACATAAAATAGGAAAATGGAGATTGTGATTTAAGGGCTTTATTTAAAAAATACGATTCATAATAATACATAAAAATCTCACCATAAAATGAGCTATGAATTTGATCTATATTGCAGAATAATCATGATGGCTGCTTTTCATGGATTAAGAAGCGAACATAATTTAATTTAAAATTATTTTTATGTTATTTCTAACCTTATGTCGTTACAATAAAAACAAAGACATTGTCCTTGATTGCTAAGTTGTCTATGAGAACAACACATTTTATACCTTTGATATACGATCATAGACAAACACAGCATAGATGAAATCCAGGAATATATTTTCGAAGTATTCATTTATAGGAAAGAAATATTCATTGTATACGTACTCTAATCTCAACGATAATACGTGACTGATTAACGAAATTAAAATAATATGATTTCTTCGTATCAGAGTTTAAGAAACGATTTAATGAGACCTTGTCTAAATCTATTAATTTCCCTGATCGTTAAGCTGTAAAATAAGTTGGTACAGATAAGACAAAAATATTATCGTGTCAAAAAATGATTGATCGGTTTTTAAACGGTTTTTAAGTGTTTATTTGGGACAACGAAATAATCTTTCTTAAATCTCTTTATAACATGACGTACGTAACGCTGATTTGATATATCTCATTAATAAATATTAAATAATTACTACAAGATCTAAAAAATATTTTAATTGATAAACAAATGTTGAATGTAATGTAATATTTTGTGTTGCTGCCGCGAGATACGCTTGTATCGACGGGTTGTATAAATCGTGTAAGACCCGTATGTATGTAACTACGAAAGCGGTCACCAATTTGATAGGTGACCGTTAGTGTTGAATTTCTTGAGCGCTTCCATGCTTTGGAGAGCTATTACGCGTTGGTCCACATTCCTGTTTATATAAATAAATATGATACATAGAAATCTTTATATATAACATTCTTCTGTATCTCTGGGTGGATTAGATTCACAGTCCTCTCGGGAGTAGATGCAGCTGATCAGGGTCTCGAAAATTTGTATATTTTTTGACGTTCGGCCAAGACGCCTATTGGGTCTGCTAGTATATAATATACAGTAAATATTAAAATAATTATCACAAAATCTACAAGTTACAGAGTTATAAAACAAATTTTATTTTATTCACCTACTTAACCTTTATAAAATACAAACATAAAACATATAAACAATAAACATAAGATAATTAAAGCTTGATTGCACATTTTAAAGTTGACATTTTTACCTTTGTCAAAAGTGTCTTTGAGACATTATATGGGTTACTATGAACACAGTAAATTAAATTTTAAGTCAAATTAGACAGTGACTTTAAAGCTAATAATAATTAATTGATAATATTCAATTATACTTTTTTAGTTAAAAAAATTAGAGAATACTCTTGTCTGCAAATAACTTTAGAAAATACTTCTCCGTCTAATTTGTACAGCCAAATAACCAACATCCAACTGTTAACTATCTACAACAACTATACAAGCACTCATCAATAAAATAACTATCATTGAATATACTTTATAACTGGTCATTTGGTTGTAGAATTTTGTTACAAATGAGATCCACTAGCCACTGATAACAGCAAGATATCTACCAGAACCACGGAGTCACAAATATAATAAACTTTACAAAGCTGAACTTTTAACCGAAGTGTAAAAAAACGTTGAACAATATGAGGTTTACAAGATGCAGCTTGTTCAAGATTTCTCAAACTCCAATCCATTAGCCCTGCATCGTCAGGGACAGTAAGGGTCCAATAATCTCCAGTTTGCAGGTGAACAATCCTTTTACGACCTTTTTATTAGGGTTTCTATTTATACTGATATGGTTAACCTTTGTAGTATGTATTTTTTTTATGTCTTGTAAATATTATACAATTTTATTAATGCAATCTTATAGCTTCACTATAATAATTACACACTTATGATTTATGATCCTATAGCCATTGAAAATGCTCATCAAGAATAAAACAGGGGTTAATTTTATGAAAGGGTTTTTTTTACCCAAGCTAAACTGCCCCGTATAGAGGGTGCCTTGTCGTTGTCGGTGGCGACTGGCAGAGCCTGGCAGATTGTTCTACGTGAGGTAGACGGCAATGTAGTCGTCGCACGCGTCCAGCAGCGCCCGCCGCACCCCGCCGTCCCGCGAGGCGCGCGCCGCGGCCGCGTGCGACGGCAGCAGCAGCGACATGCGCCGGCTCTCGCCCCACGAGTAGTTCAACGTACCTGCAGTTCATGTTACAGTTTTTAATCGTTACGTTAGCTTTATCCTCATCCTCTCTCTGTCCGTGTAAAATGACGACGAGCGAGCCGTCCCGGGTTCCATTCCCGGCCGCGGCAGACATTTATGTGACACAGTGTTTGTTCTCGTCGTGGATGGTGTTTATAAAAAAAAATGCAACAATCTCAATATATACTGCACAGATTTTCATGTAGATTTTATTAAATAATATAACTTATTTATGTCCATATTTTATAAATTGGTAACACCGGTAGCTTGATTTGAAGTAAGTACTCGGTTAATCACTCACCGTAGTACCTCAGAGGCCAGTGATGCGGGGAGTGACTGCGCGCCAGCAGACACGAGGGCGTAGCGCCCGGCGTGAGCACCCGCGCCGGCCACCACGGACACGGGCCGAGCTTGTGCCACACGATGTCGTCGTATCTGCACAAACGGACAGGACTAACATTTCTTTATATGTATAAATCAGGAATGACGGAGTACATAGTATATAAAACTGTTGTTTGTTATATATACATTATTGTATTTGTATTTATTGAATAAAATTTTAATATGTGCAAGCAGAAAAGTGATACACAATCGTGAAACAAGAAACAGGCATAATTTTGAAGACGTTACATCTTCATATCGTCTTCAAAAGGTTCAGCGTTCTATTATGGGGCTTGGAGTTCATTTTACCAATAAGGTTCCAAAGTTGGTGTGTGAGTTGTCCATCGGCACTTTTAAGAGCCTGGAAACAATAGTGTCGAAACCGGTTCCGCGCAGGTTAAAACCTACTTTGTAACTGCCATGTGTGGATTTAAAAGATGTGCTGAGGTGTTTCGTCTCACAGGTGTTTCTTCTTTGTACAGAATACCTACATGATTATATTATTTTGAATTTGTAACTTTTGTCCTGTGAATGGTAAGTGTCTGAACATCTAGTATTTACTATGTCGTCACTAACAATATTTTAATTATAGTGTCTATCTGAACGCGGTTTTCTCAAACACTTGCGCCGTGTTTTATCTTGTTTTTATCAACAGAGTAATCAGTGAAAGAGATTTAGTTCTATGTGGTACAGATTAATAAATTATAAAACGCCTCATAAAAAATGTGGTGTTACTGCAGCAGGATATAAGGACATATATATTTATTTTACACTACACACACAAACACACACACACACATATATATATATATATATATGTATATATATACATCTCAAATATAATTGTAATATTCATTGTGCACATAAATTTGCTTCCCTCTCACCAACTGTCCATTCCTAGGTCTGCAGGAACCGATTTCTTATAGAAATAAGCATTGGCTTTGTACAAAAATTCTAATTTAAATGATTTAAGTATTCAGTATTATATAAAAAAAAAATATATGAATATAAGGAGTGATGTAGTGTTGCAAAGCGAGGACTGAATGTCAACATGGTACCCAACACGTGGACCCCACATGCAGCTGGGGCAAAGCTCCAAGTTCTCCTTCTCCTTCTGCACAGAGCATACAGTCCGTGTGCTGGATAGTATTTTCTCAACGAGTGTTACTGGCTTCTGGGTCTTTTTTGGGGGGTTCTTTCGGTCTGAAATATTAAAATGATAAGAGAACAGTTTCTTCATTTTTTCTCCTCCTCTAGGAGGCCATAAGTCGTAGTAGAAAAATATATTCTTCTAGGAAACTTCATGTCGCTTCTTTTAGGAAAATATCTTTCTCTAACATGAAACATTGTTAATTAGATTTTAAAGTTGACTTGATAGGCTTAAAGATGGCTGAAGCATTCTCATAGTTTGACTATAATCTTTGACTATGAAACTATCATAAATAAATAAAAAATAAAGTAAGTTGCTCACGTATGATAGTGGTCAGCCATTCTCGTCTGCAAGCGAGATGGAACGCCGAGGGACAGTTGGGACATTCGCGAAGGCGTTCCCCCTCGCCGCACACCAGGCACCAGGGGGTGTGGACAGTCACCGGCAAATTAGCCTCCGAGTGCTTCTGAAATTACAATTACTCAACTACATCTATATTTAAACTTTCAACAGAAAGTACAAAGCCTCCTCGATCGAAATTGCCTCTTATAGGAAAATCACAGCTTATGTGAAATGTAATAAACAATAATTGTCGAAGTCGTTATTTTAGATATAAAACAGATTTTTATTAATAAAGGGATCGATTTAAAATTTATGTTAGTAAAACCAAAAAAATGGAAGAAATTAAATTTAAGAAAAAAAATGGAAGAAATTAAATTTAAGAAAAAATACTTTAGTTGTGTAACTTAATTATAAAGTCAAATTCCATTCCATAAATAAATCAATGATAGCCAAGTAATATTCTTTAATCTTGGCCGAATTCATCGTCAGGATTATTAATCGTTTATTATATGAAATATAAACAATTAATAAATAAATAATTGTAAAATTTAAAACATATTTATCTTGACGTTTATATAAACTTGTCAAGTCGTCGATCCCTTTAACTGTCACGTCCATGTGCTGCGCGTGCTACTCTACGTAGTGAGCGACATATGTATAGTAGCCGGTGTCGTAGTGAGATTATCATGATAATAAATATTATTTGCAATTTTACCTTTATAAACTTATTAAAGATAATTATTATGGTAACGTGAAAACAAAAGCCCAGAAAATAGAATAGTATTAATAATTGTCGCGTATACAGGTGACAGAACCAAGATGGCTATATCAAATTCCAACAAAAGTACAAGCTATCAAAGTGGTATTTCATGCGGTAATTTTACGTTCGGACCATAAACATAATATATTAGGCTAGTATATTAGCTTTATGGTTCGGACAGTAATTATTTTTATCTTCCAACAAGTAATTAAAATCGTAAAAAATATTATTTCGACCTCACTACGGAATCGTTTGATTTTGATTAGTGTAGTGTTAAATAGAATTACCGCTTTTTAATCGCGCGAATGAACTCATGGGGCGGTTTAGAGGGACGGAAAGGTTGAAGTTATTTAGTTGGTGCATATTGTCATCATGCCATTTGTAATGGAGTATACAATATAGTGGTATTAAAGATAGAACAGTTAAGCCAGACTTCCTTCCAACTGTCCTTCGGTTAAAAAGAGAGAGAAGTTTGCGGTACCTTCTCTATCTATCTCTTCTCGGGCATGTGCATTTAACGCGAAAAGTGAGCATAATAGAACGATTTAATTGAAATTCATTTAACTTAATTTAATTGTTTGTTTTAAGTGAATTTCTGTGTAAGACGTGTGTAATTTGTAAATTGATTTGATATTATTATTCGAAAGCAAGCTGTTTCTTAATACGCATGCGTTAGTAGAGAGACAGACAGATAGGGTACCGCAATCTTGTTTCTCTTTCTAACCGTCGGACGTTTTCGCTTACAGGCAGCCGTATGTCTCCCTACTCTATGTATAATACCTCTATGGTATACAGATTGAAGCCATATTCCCGCAATATCACGATGGTTCATCGCTTTACCAGTGCTACGATGGGCGGCGCTTTAATAAGCTAATAAAATTTAATTCTGGGTTCGGATCGATTGAATATCGTACGGGAAAGGATCAAGGTTATAAAAATAAAGGAATACTTACAGATTCAGACGACTCTCGACCATCCATTTGCTTCAATACGAAGTTGTATCTCCAGCACTGGCGCAGATAGTTCTCCACCTCGTTCACCGTCATCACATTCTTGATCACCATCTCGAACTTGTCCTCTGTGCTTGCGTCGACGTTGTACACGTAATCCAGGACTTGTTTGTCTCTTTCTGCGTCCAACAGCAGCAGGCATTCGTCGAAGATCTTCTCCTTCCCTCGTCGGACGAACTCGTTGTAGGCATTTTCATATTTCCCTTGCTTCAAGGGCATGTTTCGGATTTCGAAGGACGTGTTGAGGTCTGGCGCTTTGGATTTTGATGGCTTTACGCTGAGTGGAAGCGTGTGATCTTCAATTATTCTGCGCTGTAATAGAGTGTAATTATTTATTTTGATATTTAACTGTCGCGTTTTTTTTTAGTAGCCGAAAAACGAGCAGACGTGCCATCTGATGCTAACTGGTCACTATTGCCCGTTGACATAAGTAACACCAAATAATACCCCTCGGAAAACGTATAATTTTATGATTATTTGATATGTTCTTTTCCAAATAGCAGACTATCCAAACTAGCTATTTGATGAGGAGTGACCATCGCGGCCTATGGACATCGGTGCTATCAAAGTCATCCCCGATTCGTTCATGGCTAAGTGAGGAGAAAGTTCGGAACAACCTTATAACTGGCTATCCGATGCTGCAACCGTGACGCGCTAAAATCTTTCATAGTCGATCGTAAGATAGTCGGTTACTACGCAGCTCTTTCATCTTATATAAGTACCGTCGAGGTTAAACTGAGCAGTCTACCTAACTCTGTAGTCTAGCAACATTCAACAGTACACCAACCAGACCTGGCATTAAAGCTCCAGTGGTATCGCGAGCAGTAGAAGTTGATTTTCATTCAAAGAGTGACAAGGCCATTGTCTCTTCTTGCCTTTAGACAAACATGCTTCTCAAACCACTGTATCTGTTGGTAAGCGTACTGGTACACGGGTCTCCCGGAAGAGTATTAGAAAAAAGAGTTTAACTAAAGATAATCTTTTAATCAAATAAGATAAAAAAATATGTTTAAAGAACGTGCGGCTTTTTGAGCGGATCGAAGTAGACTGACTCGTCGAGCTTCTCTACTGCCTACGATGAAGAGATGCTGAATGTGCATTTATTTATTTTATTTTACTATTAATGCACACCTAGAAACAAGTTATAGGAAATGAAAACAAAAGGTAACAATGTGCAAGGGTACCACTTATTTCTTTTAGAAATCTTTTCCAGTAGACTCGCATAACGAAACGATATCAAATGTGCAAATTTAGTGTGTACACATACATATAACAATAAGAATATTGTTATATGTATGTGTATGTATGTAAGAATATATATATATATATGTATGTATGTATAAACAACAACAACGCGTCCCAGGTTTGATTGGCATTTTCGGTAAACATGTAAATATTTTATTCGACACGATTTGTGCTAGCAAAATACGTAGACTATGGAGTCTGTAATGAGTTTACATAAAGTAAGTATGTAAGTGAATAATGCTTGATTCTATTGTACAGCAATTTGTAACTATAAATATGACTTCCTTTGCAGCATGACTTCCTTTTGCATTTGGAGCAGTAACTTTTATCAGATACGCTTATTTATAATGAACACATACAATAAAGTGCCTAAAATTTACTTACAGGTGTTATAACAAAAATGACTCAGTACTTTCTATCATGCACTTACAAATTTTCTTTAAAATCTATTTTTTTTTAATTATAATCATTTGCTGCCGTGGCTGCAATAAATCGCCTTACATTTTAACGGAATTTCAGTATCTACCATTAAATATTTTATTTTATCTTTTTTTATGGGAACCATCTCATTTTGGAGAAGGTTTATAGCACCATTATTATTAACCATGGCAGAAGGTTTATAGGTACTTCTCTATAAGCATAAATATATAATAATATATAAAAATGTGTTTAGTAAATATGGGAGTATAGATGGTACAGCGTCTACATATATAAATCAATCAATGATCTGTTGAAGTGGCTCATTAAGAATATCTACATTTACCTTTCTCCGCACAGTAGTAGGTTTTGCTTGTGGAAGCTTTACACTAGGACCGTAGAAGGGCCGGGATCGTTCTGCCAAGTGGAGACTGGTATATGGCAACCACAGCCGGTTGTTGGACCTCATTATCTCGACAAAGTAACACAGCTCTTCTGTCACTATGAGCCCATCACCATTTGCTGATATCCCTAAAACTTTTTACACAGAAAAATATACCAGGTCCTAAATATTTTTTTTCCCTTTCACAAACATATTATACTCCTACTGGACTTGGAACGCATATCTTCAGAACAGATTGAGAGAGATGGGGTGATGAACACTGCCCAATTTGCTTTTTGTGTACTTTATTTCCCAATATACACACTAATCAACAGCCTTTTTCCAACAATTTTTTTTCAACATAATTTGTTTATGAAAATTGTAAATGAAAGGGCAATAAAGTTTGTGCAGCCAGGAATACTTATTATTTTACAGAAATAATTTACAGTTAATCTTTTAATTGCATACAAAAAATGTTATATTAAAATAATTTTCATTCACAAAGTTACAACTGATAAAAGGGAACCTATTTTACATTTACAGACTTTCAGATTCTGCTGGATCATAGCATGTTAATTAACTAATTAATTTTTAATTTATTTTTTGTTTTTATAGATAGATCTTACAAGTATCTCAAATTTTTTTAACTGATATCATACTTTATACTGATAATTTATATTAGAAATTAATTGTGTATCATGTGCTTCAGTAAAATAAATCAGTTAGAAAAATAAAAATGTATTCAAATCTACCATATTACTCTTGACCAATGCAGGGAATTTTAAATCTATAGGAACCACATCTGATTCTAAGACATAGCCTGAACAATTGTGACAATGATGGTAAAAGAACAGATGAGTAATTTTTTCCAATGAAAATTGAGGACCTGAGCCAACTGCCGTAGATGTATTCTGCGGAGTAACAGATGAGGTGATCATAACAGTTCCCTAATGTCGGACGTCACTGACCTATGTACCACACAGCTTAATTGCGTCGGTAAATACCTACTTAAACGTATTGATAAATTGATGATTTCCAGGATAATTAAGAATATCTACTAAAAACACACCGTTTTTATTTGTTTTATTGATTGATTAACAATCGTGATGTGGTTTATGTATGTTACGAGAGTGCCAAACTTTTTACACATTACTGAGGTTGTCTCTATATTCCTCGCCGGCACGCATTAATGTCATCCAGGGCCCCTGCCCTTACGACAAGACACCAAACGACGATCACCAATTACATCTACTCGTATACAACCTACCAAATACCTTTGGTTAAAAGGTTCTAGCTAGAGCTACTAAAATAATTTATAAAATATGGATAATATATATACCAACCCATGTCGTCATAAAATAATCCTTTTTCATTTTTTACCACTTGAACTTTTGCATAAACTCTTTTGCTCAATCGAGCCATTGCTATGTCACCCAATTTCCAGTGATAAATACTCATTTCTTTGAATAAGATAATATTACAAAACTGATATTTAACTGTAGTTGAAGTAATAATGTTATAAAAATTCGAATGAGTATTTATTGGAAAAAAAAATCAACTGGTTTCCTTTCTTATCATATTCTCTCAGTTTAATGCTATACCCTTTTCTCAGGGACACCCAACCATAGATAAAATCATAAAGCAACTTTATATTTAGGTATATTAGGGACTTTATGTTTTTATAATTTTATTATTTATGTATTTATAGTTTTATTGTAAGACATTAGTTTCTTGATATTCTTATTATAATCTTACAAATTTCAAAATATTGTACTGAACTGACTGTAAGAAATAGCAATATTTAATACAATTTTAAATTAATAATGCGAATATTAACACAGCGAATAATATGTTCGTCGAAAATAAAATATAAAATAATTGAATTAATGCATTTTGCCTGTAGACTTTAATTCGATATTGATTTTATTCATTCAGTTTAATTAGACATACTATTATTAGATTTACTAGCTTTATAATTCAATATTTAGCATAGCAGTTGAACAGTTTTAATCTACTCGATACTAGATGGCGCTATTCATGTATGTTAAAAATGTTTCATGTTTTGCTATTTAATTAAGGTTGAAATTTATTCAAATTGAAAATTTACTGACTTTTAATGACAACTGGTTTTGAGTTCAATATCCGACTTATGACGTAGTATTGGATATGCTGAAGATAATGACAGAAACAGTAATTGATGACAGCTCCAAATAACGGGTTCCAGATAAATTTGTTTCGCTTGTCAGCATTATGTGTTTCTCTATACGGGCAGAGTTATAAAGTACTTAACAGTAAACGAGGATGAGTAAATGAATTGAGCAGCTGATAAAAAACGACTCTTCAGAACAAGGTGATATTTGTTCTAACATAAAGCATTTCAGTAATGGTAATATTGGAAATTATTTCTAAGATAAAACTGGAAGAGAATTAATTTATCTCAATATCGTGGTAGAGCAATGATAAAATTATAGAACACGGTTTTGATGAATAGGAAGCTATTTATATTTTGGCATCCGTGGGAAAAAATTACGTATTAAGATGTATAAGGTAAAACATAGGTATATAAATAGTAAGCCAAACTTTTCTCTCTTGTTTTAATCTCTCTTAATTTAATCAAGTTTGAATACGTAATCCGAATCGTTATGGAACTATCATAATCGATTTATTCGACATTATTTAAGTTACTAAATCATGTAATAAGAGTAGTTAGTTTAAATACAATTGTTATCATACGATGCTAATAATTACTAGCTAAGTTTTTTTGTGAATTTAATTCTAATAGTCGAGGCAGTTAACAAATGACAATTGAATTTAGAGCGTTCTTCTTTTCTTATAATAAGTACAACTGGCACTTTCGAACTGGTGTAAAACTTATTAGATAGGTTTTTAATAACTTCACTAAAATATAATGTAATTACATGTTGTTTAATTGTAGTAACGTGATAATTGCTTTATTGATAACAACCTGTATATAGCCTTAGGGATTTTTATTGTTTTGAATAAATTTTATTGAATAATTATCTGCATAACTACATATTTCTGTACTTATCTTCATTAAATCCTTTATACAATCCATCGCTTCTTACATTCCTTGAATAATGATTACAGTTATGTAACTTATGTATATAAAAAGGACGGTGAGTTCAAAAGTACATATGTAATAAACTCTTTTAAACAAAATGAAGCATTTTGCACTAGTTTTTCTTTTTATTATAACAGTCCACACTTGTAATGCGTCAATATCATTTGACTTGTGTAGTCTATTTAAAGTGGCTCAAAACTTTGTTACATGCTATACGTCCTAAGTTCAGTATTTGGCTGGTAGTGAAGCCATTGTCCATGACATATAATACCGTGTCTGGCATCAAAGCAACTGTAAATTCAGGCTCATTAAAAAAATTAAAGACATCAAATCGCAAATTTGTGAGTATTTATGGTTAGTTATTTTTATCATGACTTGCATGAAGACTAAGAGAAATCTAGCTTAACCCAATCCAAGGTTAACTTCCCATGTCATTTATCTTTCTGCCCAATTTTGCCAACTAGTAGTCAACTCATACGATTAAGTGATTCAACAGTTACTGTATTGTGAAAAAAATAGAAAATTAACTACTTAGTACTTTTATAACTTATTACCAAAGTATTTAAAATTATGATTTGTTTCAGAATGTATATCGACTTCTGCAATTATTGAAAATATATGAATTTGATTGAACATACGCTATTTTTTGTTTTATTTGATAAACAGATTTCTCTATGCAACACATAATGAATATTTTACATGGAAATCCTAACCTAAACGACAGTAGTTCAAACTGAATATAACGGAATTAAATAAGTAATGAGAGCCATCTATCGTACGATAGCAATAACAATTTAAGTGGTTTTCTTACGTGTTGTACAGATAGCAGCACCTAAAACAAACTTTATTAAATGTATTAAAAAATGAAACATTTTGCTCGTAAAAATTGTATGATAAGAAAATATATTTCTATAATTATGTCATCAATATTTCCTTATTTATTGGCTATTCCGAATACGTACTTAAAGTAGGTTAGCAAAAAGTCTTATTGTGAATATTCAAGTTGGTGTGACGCGATGAGTCATGAGTGATTCTCACACTTCTTTTAAATTCTCTTCAATACCTGATTCTTTTGAAGTCTTCTCCGAGTGTACAGAATAAACTGTAATTATTCTTGATTGTTCATAAAAATATACTCATCAAGTATGTATTTTAAATTATATGTGAGCATAATTATGATATGACTATCGCGAAATTACTAAAACTACGTTAGTAGGATTTAGGATAACATTCAAAGCTTATGGTTGTACCGAAGTCTTTACTGACTAGTAACTTATACGGCGTGATCGTTGCTACTTACGTGGATACGTGGCGCTATATTTGTGTGAAGTTTCTATACTGACAATTTATTATAAATTTTTGAGTAGATATTGGTGTTTATTGTTAGGCCATATGATTAAGTTTCTGACCCCATGTTATATATCTTGTATGTTCTCTAGCTACGGTGTTGGTTTGGAAAAGGATAGATCGTTGATTACATTATTTTCGTTTTATATTTCATGTCATGTGTCTTATATTCTGTTATAAAAATATATGCTCCAGTCTTAACATATCTGTCTTGGGCATAAATATACATAAATTAGTAAGTATAAGTCCAGTAACAACCTAGGTTTCTACTCAGTTATGTAAATAATTTCAAAAATAATATTTAATTTTGGCTATTCGTTCTAGTTCTGATGACGTTCCCGCCTTTTTGTAACAGTATCATACATTAATAATTAGTAAGTATGAATCGTAATAGTAAGTATGAAAACGACGGAACTATGTAGGTATGGCTTATATCTGTGATGACATCGTAAAAATATTAATAATTTTTGCTTTGAGGATTTATTTTGAAGATTTCCTTTGTTGTTTATCATTGTACCAAGCGCTTTACTTACAGATAAACGTATCATTGTGTAAAACTCGCTATGCATGGTCTTATATATAGTCTGTTTTAGAGATCTAGCAACTTAAAACTAAAATACGATAGACTTTGTTCATTAGTATCATCACTCAAAATAATTTTTGTAATGTTCATTTTATCATAAATGATGAATCACTGCAATAAAGATTAAGGGACATAAATTCTGCAAAGATTACGGTACCACTCGATATAATATAGCAATACGCGGCTAGTGTTTTATTTAAGATGGCTGTTTACGATTGGCTCATCTCGAGAGAGGCGGGGCCGTGCGCACAGCATCCAATGAACAGCTGTTGCTCCCTGATCTCGAGATTGGGTACTGATTGGGGGCCGGATTTATCAATCGACTGTGTTATTTATTACTTAGTACATACGAGACCGTCTCGTTTAATCTTATACGAAGTCAGTGAATAGGAGGCTTTAGTAGGGTGGTTTATTTGTAAACTGGAATAAGTAATTGAATGGGAATCAGAAGTACACATGTTAGACACGTTTCTTTTAAAACAATAAAATACCTCGTTCCAATTATTACCCCGTAATACATTTTTTTTTTATGATAATAACCGACAAACGAGCAGACGAGCCACCTGATGGTAAGTGGTCATCGTCGCCCATGGACA
>DWPT01004046.1:0-13697 GCA_018251895.1 Agathymus mariae mariae
ATCATCCAGAAAAGGTGACCTATTTATATAATTTTTTTGCTCGGTACTAGTGAGGGTATACGTGAGTGAAAACAATACATTCCACGTAAATAGGTCCTGCAATAATACCCATTTATCGTTACTTTTTAATCGCCCCTCGTACTTATACTTATTAACTAGCTCATCATTTGTAATAGAATAAGGCAAAATTGTTCTGCTAAACCTTTTTCGAGAAATAAAAAAATAAAAAAAATTAAATTTAATAAAGAAATATAAATGTATAATATAAATGTGTTTTTGTATATATTCCAGTTAACATTAATCAGTTACGTACAAGATATGTATTATTCAAGGCGGAAAATTGAATGTCAAATTTTGTCGGCAGAATGGGTGGCCGATGGCGGAGATTAAGACTGATTGAACAACTAGAGTCAAGTAATTACTTTAATAATTTAATAGTGTCTTACATAGACCTATAAATAATTGAATTTTATTCTTAATTAACTATAGTAGTGTATTTTTCAAAATATTGGCAATAGTTGGTGGGTAAAACAAAGAAACACTCTGAAGTTGAAGGGACAATGAGGTAGCAGACGGGCTTGTAGGTGCGCACTCGACTATTTTTGGAAACCTTAATGTAGGCTGTTATTGTTATCGATATAGAGGTCAAAACATACTTTTGTCAGTCCGTCTGTCCGGCCGCCCGTCACTCAATCAAAATGATATTTTGATTTCTGGTTTCATTTATATTTTTAATAAATTTATAAGTTTTAATTCACAGGACGAGAAAAACCTATTTTTAAAACAATTAACATAACGTTAAAAACGTCTAAACGTAAGGTTTTCTGAAGCGAAAGTGGGTCGCTAGTATAGTAAGTCGACTTTTTATGTATCTTTACAATTTCTTAATTAATCTATTAATTTCATATAATTTAGTCTGGCTAAAGTAATATGAGTGACACAAATCGTTCTATCATTATTTGGTATGTTAATTTAATGTAACTAGGGGCCGATGGTTCACTCGACACGAAACATTAGTAGAACTGACACGAGCTACAGTCTACAGTACGACCAGTACACCGGTATTATGAGGTGGTACTGACACTAATTACTAGCTCTGTTACCTAAAATAATAGTAACGAAACAGTTAAACCACTCAAATTATCAACATTGCGCTTACTTGTCCGGAAAACTTTAACAACAGATTTGTGTTCACAAAACAAATATAAGTGTAAACGTACTTAAAATATAGAGCCAGATTGAAAAACATTGCAGCATTAGCCTTGACCTGGAAACGAGAGTCGCAAGATTAAATCTCATTTCTTTTTTTTGTTTGGCATCCGCACCGGAGAACCATTTACTTTAGCTGCATCAAATATTTAATGCAGTGACACGGCCGGCGCGGCCCCTTGTTCTGCTTTGTTCTAGTCGGCTGAGGAGTAACGGCTTTTAGATATACATAGATTGAGAGCGGAGTTACTTCTTCCGGCGCCCTTCCTACCACTGACGTTAGAAAATGTCGAAGGATTATGCTGCAACTGAAATTGAACTGAATGAAAAAATAAAATAAAATGTAAGTAGAAGATAAAATGAAGATTTCTGAAGTATAGAGACACAAGTTGCGCTGGGATATTACGGGGTTGTCTGAAGTCCGAAGACAGGGACACGACACGATAATCCTAAATTCCGGTAACTTGTTCTTCCACCGGGAGAGAGAAAAACAATCCCAAGGAATGGCGATGAACTAAGAGTGGGGCAATTTGGAAATGCGCTGCCCATTTAACTAACCAATTAGCTAACTCCAGGGGACAGAGATTGGCTGATTTTATAGAGAAGGAAGGTCTCTTTATGATGAGCGGCCGTCCAGAAAATGGACGTGGATGAGCCCCGACGGTTCCACTTAAAACGAGATAGATTTCATCATGACGACCAAACGGCACATATTGAATGATGTTTCTGTTCAATAGGGTGAAAACTGGTAGCGATCACAGTAACGTAAGAGGCACATTGAATATCGATGTCAAGATCGAGAGGTTACGGCTGGTGAAGTCTACGCTCCGTCCAAGTCCCGCCCAAATTCAAAACCCCGAAGGCTTTCAGCTCGAACTTTATTACCGCTTCAAGTGGCTAGCCGAATATGACATAGTAGACAAGTTGAACAACGGGTTGGTGGAAACTGTCTTACCTGTTGGGTCCAAATGGAGCGAAATGAGATTGCAGTCCTCAGTTGATACGTCGGAGTACCGTAAACTCAATTGACGAATCTCGAAGTCCATGTGACACGACTTGCGTGCTTTCAGTACTTCGCGTATTAAAACCGCAATCGAGCGAAATCAGGGCTCTAAAGTGTTTACGAAGCTTTCGTCTAGTGGGCAGAGCCAGATGGCAAAGCCGAGGACCGATAAGGGCAGTATCGTTTCATCAAAGCCTCAAATTCTGAGAGATATTCTATAGACATATATATTCCATGGACATTCTATATACACCACAACTCGCTAACCCGTTACTGACGTAGCTCAGAACACCAGAGCCAAGTTAGTTCGACACTATTTTGTTTTATTTATTAAATACATGTAGACGATGTACTTCAAGTTTCTCATTGGACCCACACTAGGATTCCATGTGTTGTGGAATGACCAATGCTTCCCTCATTGACAAAATTACTTAGTCTACATATGTTGTAACAAAAGAGTAATATATAACAATTAACAAAATACTATACTATAAGAATTGAAGACATATAGTTGTTAAAGTATATATTAAAAAAATAACAATTTCTTATCATTACAAAGCTGCTAGTAAATCATTACCTAGAAAAAACATAATTTGACCATTACAGAAATTATGTATTTATTCATGTGGTTATAACTGGTGTGTGAGTAATTCGCTATGTGCGTATATTGGTGTACTTATGTGCGTGTTTATGAGAGTATACGTGCCAATGAGTGTGTATGTAAGTGCGTGTGGGTGATTGTGTATGGTCAATGTAATTTTCCTTTATGTGCTTGTATGCAAATCAAACCAATGTGATAAGAATCTGTCCTATTTGGAGATAATTTAATTTTTTGAGCCAATCTTGTACTATCAATTTACATTTTATTTTATTCAAGTTTTTTAAGTTCAGTGTATTGTTTAATTTATAATAAATGTAAGGTCCAAGATAATAATATGACTTACGTGCAAATTTTGCTTAAGTTTTTGGGATATCCCACTTGTCTCTGCGTGAACTTTTAATAACTATAAATTTTGAGTTTTAATGAAATTTTACAGTTGTACGTACGATATGCAATTGTCTAACACGAAGAAATTTGCATGTATTGTATAACAAATCGGTACAATAGCGATATACATAGTTTTTTAAAGCGGTTTTATTATGGCACGTTGTGCACGTTCTAATATTAATAGGTGAGACTTACATGCAGCACCCTAAGCAACAGTGCCGTAGCTTATAACAGAGTGACACAGAACTTGGTAAACAATATTTATATTGTTTATACCGCCAATAGCACTAAGACGTCTAAAGATTGATCAGCTGTTGAACTCTATTTGTTACGTTGTCTATTGGTTACTCCAGGTAAGGTTATCGTCGACGACGACTCCAAGGTAGCGTATAAATTAGAATTGAATCGAGAATCGTCCCAAACGTATTCAAAAAAGCTGACGTTTGTCCCATTTTAAAGGCTACAGATCTTTTTATCCCTTCTAATTATAAGCCAATTTCCTTTTAAATTTCATTATCTAAAGTGTTGGAGAAGGTTATTAACAAAAGATTTCTGAATTACCTAGAAAATAATTATAGCATTTCAATAAAACAATTTGGTTTTCGAGTAGGAAAATCAGCAGAAGACGCAATTCCTCTGCTTGCAGGCTTCGTTTCAAAAAAGATGGACGATAAGAAAAAGGTGGGAGTTTTTCTAGATTTGGCAAGGTAAGAAGTTCTATCAGTTTTCACCCTACAGATCACAGAGACATCATTAAATATGTGCCGTTTGGTCGTCATGATGAAATCTATCTCGTTTTAAGTGGAACCGTCAGGGTTCATCCACTTCCATTTCCTGGACGGCCGCTCATCATAAAGAGACCCTCCTTCTCTATAAAATCAGCCAATCTCTGTCCCCTGGAGTTCCGCTGCCCATTTCCAAATTGTCCCACTCTTAGTTCATCGCCATTCCTTGGGATTGTCTTTCTCTCTCATTGCAGTCAAAGGCGTTTACTCCTGAGAGTTCTATTTCAGTCCTCTGTAGTAGGTATGCGGAGTTTTTATGATTTAAATATAATTTAATTTACTTATATCGTATTGGGTTGTAACCTGTAAGGATAAATGTGTTTGTGAAATAAATAAATGAAAAGATGTTGGCGTAATTGTGGAAAATATATGTAACTAAGTCACTTGGAAAAGTACTATAAAGAGCGTCAGGTCACCTAGTGCAGGCTTCAAGACATCGGCGTGTAGACGCCACAGGGATAGGGCTGCAACTATATGACCACTGTAAATACGGCAATACAGTAAAATCAGTAGACACGGAACTTTGTCGCCCTTACCCTCCCGCCTTTCAATCAATTAATAAATCAGTTTCCTTTTAATATATACCATACATAACTATTACATCACCACGACGGTGTTCCATGCATACTTGTTATTTCAGTGGAGTACAAAAATCCAAAAATAGTTTAACGATGTGTCGTTATGAATAATCATCGTCCGCACACACTCAATCTCCAGATTATTACCACAGTCACCCAGCGGGCCGTTACTCGGACTCTCGATTGACTATTTGCAAATGTACCAAGGTTTGGTGTGTTTTGAGCGACAACCCTACGTTGTCGACATTCCGCGGCAATGCGTATGGCGGTATACGCAGTGGGTGCGGTGGGAAGCCATAGCGCCGTTCACGTGGTCGCTCGCTGCAGATGTCACTGATAACTACGTTTTAACCAACACATTATTGCATAACCTACAAACCAATTAACCGTAGATCTTTGTCACATATCGTCACCCTCCATCTCGAGTTCTTGTCGAGTTCCTTGGCCCGTTGATCGCTAGCTGTTCACGCTAGCTTTATGAATACGAGTGTTTTGGGGTTTTAGATTGCTCCATCTTGCGATAGAAAAACATAATCAAAATATGAATATGTTGAATCTATTACCTGTCCATTCCTTGAAGGCATTTGTACATTTCCTGAGTTGTTCTTCAACAGCTCTGGTCCGATATCCGTAAGTAGTATTGAGTAGATGTAGCATTATGTTTAGTAAAAGTTATATTTAGGGATACTTTTACCGTTAAACATATTTTCAAAATGTTACTGCATTAAGATAAGATAATTGTGCCACTATTTTCAATACAAAGTAAAAAAAGGTTTTTTAATGTATTTTAAAAAAGTAAACTAATTATTATAAACGTTCGTTAATGGAAAATGACAATGTTGTATGTATTTGGCATTAATATTTGTGTTTCTGCCTATAAAGTTGCTATCAGATGTCACTACCATTGACAACAATCAATATAGCTAAATGTTTATTGTAATATTATAATGTGCCCATGGCCAACATGTAATGGAAATACTAATCGAAAATCAAATCCCTTAATTATGAAGATATAATTATTTACCGCCAAGCTTGAATGATGTCGGGGTTTTGGCGGTGACATATTAAAATATTAAACGCTTAGCTTTTAATAATATTTTCATTAATGTTGCTGTTGGGTTTGTTTTCATTAATTTTTTACTAGAAATATTTTCACTAATAAAATTATAATTAGTAGTACCTAACTCTTCGGTATTTAACTGGGTCATATATATAGTACAAACTACTAATATTATGTCACTTTTTCGTATCTTTAATATCCGGTGTTCCTCACGTTACGTACTTTAAGGGATACTGAAAACTACTGCAGAGAGCTACGGACCCAGCCATACGTCCGATCCGTACTATGTCTGTGACAACACTGACTTTGTTCCACCTACTGACCAGTGGCAAACTACCTTCTCTAACGGTGTACACTAAGTAATGTATTATCTCTCTTGAGAAAGTGCATACACTGCAGTTACCAATATACTCGGTGCTTGGCTTAAAATGTTTTCAAGGAAAGCTGGTAACGTACCCGCGTTCACGTATATCCTACTAACATCCAGGCTTTTTATGTGAATATCTGGCAAACGAGCCAACGAGCCACCTGATGGTAAGTGGTTAGCATTGCAAGGTCATCCAGAAGAAAGAAGGAAAGTACTGGCTCTCAAGCCCCCAGCCGCGACACGACGAGTCATTTGACGACTGACTCAAGCAAGTGGGTGGTAACTAATGAGGCAGGCTTCACAGAGAAATAAATATACCAGTAATACGAGGGTCACACTAAAAATTTTTAGAACTGGCCACTTGAGAATAATATAATAAAAAAGTGAGTTTGAATTTTGGAAATGAAACTTTTTGCTAATATTGCTGAGGAGGTATTTTATAGTATACTAGCGGCCCGGTACGTACTTCTCTACGTATAACGTGAAATATATAAAAAAAAATTGGAACATCAAATTCATTTATTCAAACAAAACATTTTTTTATTATTTTGCTAGCTTTTTGAAACTTAAAGCCTGTAAACGATATGAAACACCGACGGCTCATAACATAGTACATTTGAACAAAAATATAAACATAAAGCAATATTTATTGCTGACAATTTGCTTCAATCGAAGCACGTCCAAAATGAAATAACAGCATGATGACATAACAACATGCTTTTACTGTCAACACTGAAAAAAGGTTCAATTTGACAGCACAATCTCCATTTGTTACAAAAAATGTAATAAATGAAGAACCGCTCTATCGATTTTGTGCAAACTTCACATAAACCATCTACTAAATAGTCCGAACGAAGCCTAAACATTTGGTTTGGATAGGTGAGCCCGTTTTGAAGTTATAAAATTACAACGAAAAGTGGCATTGATTTATATATATATATATATATAAATATAGATTTTATATTATATAAGTAGCCGTTCTAAATGGCGTTCTATGCGGGAGACCTATGTCCAGCCGTGGACGTCTTCCGGCTGATGATGATGATGATGTATTTTATTCATTTGACATTTGTTTTATGTTTTGGCGGCAAATTGAAAATTGTCTGTGTCACGTCAGTATGAATTTAATATGAGAAAATTTTGGCGCTATAATTTTTTATGACTTTCGATGTCATTTAAGTCATCAAGAAAGTTATGATAGACTTCGATTGGCCTTTCACGATGAAGCCCCATTTCGTGCCACCGTTTACAACTGGTTTAATGAATTTAAACGTGGTCGTTCGATAATATGCCTGAGGGACGGCCTTCTACGGTGACGGATAGTGAGCTCTGTCTACCACCGCTGCACATAAGACGGCTATATCTAGGTTTCAAATATTGTTTAAAGGCGCGGGCATTGAGGAATAATGAAACCTTTAAACTAGTACAGGATTTATTTCAGGCGCTAAATAATAACTATTGGAACTTTAAGAAAAAACATTATTGGCCTTTTGTTTTGGTGATGTCCGAAATGAGAAGGTTTATGCTTCTTGCTCTATAGATATGTACATTCTGAATACTCATGTGACTAATATTGAGACGGAGGACAGTATTTTGTCTAATCTAAATTCTATAAATAGTTCAAAAAGCACCTGTGAGTTAAACTCCTTACGCTATAATACCTTACGAGAGATTGAACAAAAGTATTCTGAGTACCAAATTATTTACACTGACGGCTCGATGTTGACAGCGTGTCTAGCGTTACTGGCTGTTTTAAAGTATTTGGTAATGTATCCATAATGTCGGTTGAACATTTTGCCATTTCTAGATCGCCGGAGGTTGTGAGTGACCTGGAAGGACACGAGTTTGTAATTTGTAGTGACAGCAGAAGAGCACTCGAGCATATTAAACGGTGTTCTTATGGCGGGAGAGGTGTAGCGATAGCTTGTTCTATCTTACGTTATCTGTACGAACACCGCGCTCGAGGAATCGATATAATATTGCAATGGAAGTAATTACTCTAATTACTCGGAACTTTTGCCTGAATTCAAAAAAATATGTTATAAGCAATGGAAATAATATTTTAATCAACGGTCAAGGGAAAAAGGGATTTTGTATGAAACCATACAATATGAGCATCCTCATATTCCTTGGTTCAGTACAATGAATATGTCACGCAAGCTATTGAAAACAGCACTCAGAATTGGACATAAGCCATCTAAAAAGTTTGCGTGTTTAATGGGCAAGTCGAATAGCCCGAATTGTAACACATGTGGAGTGGAAGAAGACGTCCACCATTTACTAGTGGAGTGTACTCGTTTCGAGAATGAAAGACGTTCGCTTGAGGTACTTTGTAAAGTTAATCGGTACGACGTGGGTAAATTCCATGACATTCTGCGGAATCCAAACACTGAGAAGATGAAGCTCTTGTGCAAGTTCCTAAACCTTTACATGTGACTATTTGGCCTACGACTATTTATAGATTAGTTGAATTGTGTAGTGTTTGAGAAGGTAGAACATTTAGTGTTATACAATAGGACTGACATGTACAAGTTGTACAAAAATCCTAAAAAAGCGTAAGGTAGTTTCTTCGATGCGAAGGGAGGGCATTTGCTTGTATTTATAATAACGCGAAATCCTACCACCAAGCAAGCTATCTTCTGTCGCCTCTTGCGACATCTTGTTCTACTAGCATCGGATTGTGGGAGAGTATTATAGGCCGCTCCAATACGGCACAGAGTTAGTTAGTTAAGTTGGTTGGTAAACTTGGTTAGTCCTATCTTGGTCAATGGCGCTATTCTCAGGGTCTTCTAGTCAGCCAATGAGCAAGATGTTGCAAAACAATGTCACCACCATCAACATTATGACCGTAACGGTCGTGACTAACACAAAAATATCTGTCTAAATGTCTGCGTTAAGAAACAATAAGGTTAACTCAATAGATAAACGTAATGAATTGATATTTCAACTGCGTAATATTTGAAGTTGATCGGATGGCTGGATCATGTTCTTTCTACTTGAAGTATTAATAAATTTCAATGGGCCCTTTCATTTCATATTGAATTTATCTATACAGGTTCACAGAGAAGTAGCAGACAGGTAAAGGACATGGATAACGCATGGTACCACCCATTGTGAGCGGTACAAAGGTTATCATTGTTAACATTAATTCCACGCGTTTTCATTTACTGATTCAACGACAATAAAATAATTTACACGTATGAACTACAACGGTGTTATTTAACGGCCCACGTCCAATTACGTCCCCCTGCCTCCACCATCAATTACGTAATTAAATACAAATAGATACCTTTCAGTGGAATTAAATGTTTTCATACTTTATAAGTTTATAGGGACGTATAACAGGTTTGTTGGTCGGATATTTATTTGAGGAGAATAATTGATTTGACACGAAAAGTTTAGAAAATTCCGGAAAACATATCGAAAACCTGCCTGCGTGCCATTCGGATCTCGAGTACAACGGGAAAGAGTTTTCTCTACGAAGCGAAATACTTGCGTTCAATGGGTGCGACCACGGCTGTTTATTAGTGCTGAAGTGGAAAAATGTATTTGCGAAATTATTTTCGCGTGTTCACGACCCACGTATGCAGACTTGTCATATTAATATATGTAACAAATGTTTCTGAATAATTTACTGTAAGCGCGTGACTTGAAGCCATTTGCAATGTTCCTATTAAAAAATTATCCATCGACAAGATGGGGGGGGGGGGGCGTATACCGTACTACTATTCCGTACTACACTCCCTTGTCGACAGAACAGGTGGGAAATTACCTGATAATATAAGTTTTTATATAAGATGACACTGATCATATCAAACTGCACGAACCGATTCAGCGCTCGACGCGGCGGCGGTGCCATTTGATAAACCGAGAACGTCAATTCCCCTTTTTGATTTACCAATTAATTTATAATACTTTAAAGAAACTGGTGCCGAAACAATCTGACAATCATTTCATCATTATACTTTTAAACGACATATTAATCTATATATTATACATGATCTACATGATCACTCACATGGGGTTTTTATACGGTTACGTGTCAGGATGAATCGGTTCGTGAAAGACCCAAAATAGTTCCGCAACGATTTTTATACACTGTAAGAATTTAACAGTGGCAGTCGCACACTCCTGGACTGGAGGTATTTCGGTTATTAGAAAGAGCTCTTCCATTTCGTATTAGAAAATATTTGAAAACATATTGTGACGTTCACTTGTCACATGGGTAAGATTTAGGTGGATTATTTAAACAAATGAGTTACTCGGGGTATAGGCGTGTTCGTACGTACACTCACACTATCCACGAATGATAGCAACTGACATCTGTCATTGGTGACAACGTGCACCCACGGCTCTATATTATGACATAAGGCCACAAGTATCAATAAAAGATCGAGAATCAACTATGTTTTTTTTTTGCACCCAGACAAAGGAAAAAGGGCTACCCTCCGGAGATGCGCGGGAGGGGGGTGGTGAATGCATGCATACCAGCGCAGCCGGCTGCGTTTGTGGAACTCCCGATAAACCTAGGAGCCTACCACCCGGGGTTGCTTTTGGCCCTGCGGTCTCTAAAGCGTCTTCTGTGGCTACCCCCACTGGGAAGGGGGGAGCGCTAAGATTAACAATGATGCATTTGTTCAATTTAAACTGTCTGATAAAAATACATAATTAATTAATTATTAATTCACTCACACACACACTGAGGGGTTCAGCGAAATTAAATTGAACAGTTTGTTTGAAGTTCAGAGTGCTGGAAATAAAAACGAGACAGGTATGATCAATGACACTTACCAAAAAATCAATTTAGCAAGTATTCATTTTACTGAGTATAACTAAATAATTAATGATAAAATAAAAAACTTTTAAAGTGTTATGAGGAATCATAACAATATTTCAAAATAACTCTGAAACTATTATTATTATTATTAAATATTACACTACGTTATATTTAATTAACCCTTTGATATAAGATATACCGCTTGCCCGTCTGCTGTAGGTATTGGTAGCAACGCGTTCGTTCGTACATCTCGATGTAGTTTTGTGACCGTTTTGTCGCAAAACCTTATAGATATGATCAAATCATCATCATCACATGATGACGATGACGCAAGTTCTCTTGTTAATGCCAGATGTTTCGGTTGACTGTGCGATGTGCCGTGAAGGTATCTGACCGTGTCAGTGGGCTTCCAGTCTACCGTTTAGCTAATCGTACCGCCGGGAGGGATCTCTAATGCAACATTTAGGAATGCCAGCCATGCAAGTAAACGATGTTATGATGCACACAAATCAAATGGGTTAAATAAATTTGTACTTCTTCTTTCTTCTAATATGAAGAACACATAGTCTACATATCTCTTCCACGCTTTAATACAGCTAGGTCCGCTAGCGATGGCTTTCTCATCAAAGTGTTGCATCCATAAAATATATTCGATACTACATGCGCCACGGGACTGCTCATAGCAACATCGTCTATTTGCAGAAAATATTTGCCATTGGCTTCGCCTTATTCGAGTCCCTCCAAGTACGGGGTGTGCGAGTGGACGTTTTGTTATCTACCGTTAACACGATCACGAGTCTAATAAGCCACTGGGATAATAGTTTTGCTAGTCTGGATGATAACAATGAGTCGCTGACTCCTCATCACACAGTCATGAGCCACTCATGAGTTCGTAACTCGTGAGAGCTGCATGTGGAGGTGGGCAGAGAGGGGAGCAGAGGCGAGTGGCAGGCGGGGCGACGCGGTTAACAGTTCCCGCGGGTCGCTTTTAACTAAATTAAAATAACTAATTCTACGTTTTCGCGCGATAATCTCACACAGTACGACGTTACGAGGTATACTGAACTGCGTATTATTGTTAATTTAACTAGTGTTAATTTAAGTCAATGTTTGGTACATCATTATGGGAAAGTGTACTGTAATCGCGTATATACAAATTTTTATAATATAAAACCTAAATACGTTGCAGGATATTTTAATCATTATATTATTAACACTTTGTTTAGAATTTATTGATCAATTAAAGTTGATACAATTATAATGATCTCACTATATTTAGATACAATAAAGTAGTGAAGATGTAAAGATCTGTAAATTTGGCCGTATTGGGGCGACCTTCAACACTCCCTCCCAATCCCATGCTAGCAGAACAGGGTTTCGTAAGAGGTGACAGGAGCCAGCCTGTTGGGTGGTAGCGCTTCGCGTAATTATTATATTAGCAGTATTATTACTAAGTCATTAATGTTATTACTGGTATTATTATATTATCTTCCTGTGAAGGTTTCACAGGCTTCTGGCTAACTATCACCCTTCTGCTTGAGTCAGCCGTCAAACGACTCGTTATGTTCCGGCTGAGGCTCGACAGCCAGTGCTTTCTTTCTTATCTTCTATTTATCGCCTGTCCGACAACGCATCAGTCAAAGCACCAGCAGCAGTATGGCAGCGCAAGAGGTTTATTCATCATAAAAAGTAATTCGTTTTTTTTTTAAACTATTCCAAGAACATTGTTTTTCATTTTATTATATCTACAGATATTTGACCTGTGTAGTTCATTACTCTTCCCTGAGTAATCAACTCGCTTTCATTATGGAACATTTCGGCCGCGATTAATAGTTCCCCGGGGCTGCTTCTAACTAAATTAAAATATAACCAACAAGGCGTTGGTTATATTTTATGGTGTATGGCCAGGCAGAGCCCTCGGAATATAATAATTACACAGGTATCCCTACGTCAACGTTCGCCATAATTAACAGTTGGTTCATTGACCGCCGTGTTTTTGGAATTAACGTATTGCGAAGGTGAATGCTAGTTTATTTCTTTATTTAAAAAAACTAACTGTTTTTTCTTTTGAACCGAAGGAGTCACAGTTACTTTATATATTCCAATAAAAGCAAAGCAACGAAACGGAAGAGGAAGTAAATTTTTGACTCTTATTTATTATTATTTTTTGATTAAAAATATGATATAAAATAATATATAAAAAAAAATATTTCATGAAGTTCCAACATGCGCAATGTACATATTATAAAGTATTAACAAGAAATTGGAACAATTAAACAGTGGGGTAGTTTGTAATCGGTACCGAAAGTTGTGAACGCTAAAATAAATAGTTAAGTTGCCGTTCGGTGTACACAGCCACCGGCACCACGGCGCCATGGGTGTCAGGTGAGCTGATCGCAACTGTAGGTTTAGTAATTGTTGTGGGTCGTGTCGTTTGTGCTGTTGATCGTTTAATTCGATTTAAAATGAATGTCAACTGCTCGATTTTGTCCGCCAATTATGTAAAAGTAGGTAATGCGTGTACTCGGTTTCAGTTCAATCGTACGATATCCAAATGAATATACCGATGTGATTCTTAAGCTTATATATATATTATATGCCGTGTAAGTGTCTGTGTGTCGCCGATATCTCATTGGTTGCTTGCGTCACTGTACTAGCCAAAGGGGTGAAGTTGGCACGGCATTCAAATAGTCTATATATACTGATACCATACATGCAATTATCATTGTTTTAATTAAATTATCATGGTATTTAAGAAAATTTACGTTTTATAATATCTAAAATAATATCAAAATGACCATTGTTCTATATATTATATATATTCTTAGCAGAAGGGGTCTACATAAATAAATAAAAAAAAGAACTTTACTAAAATCACAGCTATCAGCAAGCAGACTTTTTAAAATAAATTCTAAGCTAAATTAGGCCGA
>DWPT01004047.1:0-13696 GCA_018251895.1 Agathymus mariae mariae
TTCCGTATAAACATTTCATTGTAACCATTCAGTACACTGAACTTTTTGTTGTTTGTCCATCTAGTCTTCCTCGTAAATGAACATACAACCTATTTATTGACATTCTTGCAAATCCAATCTCGGTCAGCATTGTTTAGTCAAGACTGCATTGTGAGATCCTTTCAAAATCTAGCGATTAAGATAGTGCTTGTTGAATAAAAAATTACGTATTTACATTATTAGTAACAATAAAAAATTGTAGTTGGTTCAGTTAATAATAATTTTATTATCTGGTTTACTTCATATATTATTAACTATTTGTTGTCTAGCAGAATAAATATTCCCAGATGTTCATATTGTTGCACCATATAAGTACCCGTAAGGTAAACAAAAAATTAAAGTCCATTACTTAGCAATAGTATACAGCATATAACTGTGTGTCAGTGGTATCTGTTTTGGGATGGCCTATTAACAAATAAATAATAATAATAAAGTTATTTCACTAGGGATTTTACAATAGCTTCAAAACAATGTCTGCATATCAAATTATATTTAATTCAGAATTAAATCTTGTCGGACTAAGGCTCATGAGTTCTGTCTGTAACAAAATCACGCGCACGACAAATATTCCGTACACCTCCGCGAGTTGACAATTTAATTCACTTATCTTAAATTCACGGACCATTATTTGCGAACCGCTGGTACACAACCGCCTCGAGCTACTCAGCGAAATATCTAGAAACGCTTTCTCAGTAACGTCCCCCGATCACAAGACACAGTTTTCGCATTAACCCCCTCACTTCCGTCTCAGTACAAACTGTAGAAATAGGACGAAATCTTCCATTGGTATAGTGTTTATATACAGGATGTCCCAGAACTCAACGTCAAGCCGAAACGGGGTGACATGATTGATCATAACCATCATGAGAAAAATCTGAAAAAAAATCTATCCCATGCAGTTTGAAAATTATGGGCATATGTTATTTAGGGTTATGGTTCCAAAGTTTAAATGAACAAAAATAATAAAAATTAACCACAATAACCGATGAATGGTTACAATTTGACCAAATTTCTAGGTTTTTCTTAAAATGCCCATAATTTTCAAACTGCATGGGGATAGATTTTTTTCTGATTTTTCTCATGATGGTTACGATCCATCCTGTCACCCCGTTTCGGCTTGATGTTGAGTTCTGGGACATCCTGTATATAACTAGTATACTTACTTATTTCATACATTACTGCATAAGCACTTAAGGTGTCATTTGATAGCTAATGTTCTGTACTATAACCTCTTAACAGGATCATGACATATTTCTAAGTAATTGTGTATATTCATACTTGTCAAACTAATGGAAATTCAGAATTTTTACCATGCCAAGATTTGCAATCTTGTAATATTAGTGATATTGTCACAATTATTTATTTTTACTTCCATTCCAATCTTTACTGTTTTAAGCTAATCAAACTATATTCTTATTTCACCAGGTCTAGAATGGTTGCCACAACAAGACTCCAGCATTAAGTAATTCTCATGAGTTGTCAGATGTGTCTTGCAATATCCATGTACCTATAATAATACTTATGGTATGGATAAGTAATTTTTAAAGAAAATAATGTCCTATAGAGAATTTTGGTAATGTAAAAAAATTTTTGAATTTAAAGAAAATAAGTTTACCATTTTGGTGTTACCTATAAACCATTTCTTTTCTCTGATATTTCTAACACTTAATGTGGATTTGACTGCATTTTTGTCAGTCTAGATATTAAAACGCTATTCACACCAATTTATCCCGCGTCATAAATCCAATAAAAAAAACATTTATCTTAATAAGTCAATAAAATGAAGAAACCCAATTCTATCCATTGCTAAGGAAGTACTGGATGGAGTTTGACAGCAGAGATCAATATGTGCTTTTATTGTAATGACAAATATTATAAAAAGTTAAAAGGTAAAGGTATGTTTTCTAAAATCAGACATAGGTAGGTGTAGATTTCAATTCAGGTTAAACACTTCAACACTAATTTCTTGTAATAGCAACACACAATTGAGGACAGTATGAATATCCTAATTATGAAGGAGTGTGCTGTCGATTTAGTAAATTTTAACGAGTGTTTTTCTATTTCTATGTAATGCTTTTCTAAAATGTCTCTTATTATGTCTATTATTATTGTATGTATTTACTCATGTTATTGTTAAGTTCTCTTTTATTGTTATTCATCTTGGTTTTAACTTTTACAGTGTTGTTGTCACCTACCATAGATGCTCGCCAACTCTTTCGGTTTACTGCCACAAGTTATTTTGTAACATCTAGTTTCTACATCAAACAATAAAGGTTAAATAAACAAAAAAAGGATGTTACATTACAAAAACTAATTTTACTAGTAAAGCAGTTGGTATCCTCACTATAAGTATTGTACTAAGCCTGGTTAGGCTCAACTCAATTCAGCCTTAACTCGTCTTAATGTTTCATTACCCTTACATATTTTTTGTCTTTCAATAGATACTGACAACTGATCAAAGATGGGTATATATTATGACACCTGCTAGAATACCCATTATAACACAATTATATTTGCCAACATCATTAAGGAGGTGAAACTTATTGCATTCTCAATGCACAAAATAACCCTGACTGTGAGTTGGGCTCACAAGCTGGAGAACCAGAACAAAGAAAGCCTATTTCGCTCTTCAATCTCCAGCCCCAGAGCAATAATATCATCAGCAATATTCCCATAGTATAGCATAGTTCGGATCCCGCAAAAATCAGGTTTATCATTGAATTTTCAACCAGTGAAGCTTTGCTAATGTCCTCGATATTATGTACATAAGGTAATATTTTTCCATGTTTGTTTCTTTATCTAATGGTCACTTGAAAGAATATTGTTGCATAGGTAATAAATGAGCCATGGGTACATTAATATTTATACATTAGAAGCGCTTTTGGACATCATATCTGTATCAATAAAATATTATAAGTACACTTAAAATGTAATCAACTAACAACTATGTAAATACGTAGGGTCAATGATAGCTAACCGACTAAATGAAAAAGTCAGAAGAACAAACACGAGTAGTTAAGTTACTTTTCAAATCAGTCGGATTATACGCGATGACCCGCTATTGACGTTATAGCGGAGTTTTATAAAACTACACAGGAATAAAATTTACTTGAATTGCTTCTTTTTATGGATTAAAATTATGAAATATTTATTTTCCAATATCCACTCACTCTAAAAATATAACTGTATTTTTTTATTTATTGTAAAGTAATAAAAGTAGCTAAACTTGAAAAATAAAGACAAACAGCTCAGTAACAAATCTTACCAAGTTATTAATGTTTACCTGATGTATAAGTAGAATTCCGGTAATAGTTTGGACTGAATTATAACACCTATTTAGTAATCATTTTTTTAAATGACATTATAAAGAAAACTTAAATAAATAACTAGTTACGAAAACACTGTAGGTACTCATTAGAACCCAGTAACTGTGTACATAATTTACTTACATGACTGCAACGTAAATATATATATTTAAGTCTATGACTACTAAGTACGAGTAACTGTGAATGTAGAGTAAGAAACGCTACAAGCAAGATGGCTTAATTGTTTAGATGTAATAGAAGGCATAAGTAAATACCTTTTCTGACATCGCACATGGAACATTTGAAGGCTTCCGCATTATTTCGGAACGTACAAACGCTGCAGTCCCAATAATTCTCTTCGAGCACTTTTGATGGCCTTTTGGCTCTTCTTATTGCATTCTTCTTGTCCATTTTACTCGCTCACACAACACTAAATCAATTAATACCCATCAATCATGATATTTTTGAGTAGCCACACAAGTTTTTCACATTTTTAACTAAAATATTCCACCTCAAAATCATTATTTATGTTTTATTGTGCACAGAATGTATACATGTATCTCAATTGCGATACGCCATGACAGTTTGTTTTGTCATGTCCGTAGAATGTCATGTCAATAATTATCGGTAAAACAGAACAGGCAGCATTCGTTTACTATGACTGTTTTACCGACACTACTATAGATTAAAAAGATGAAAGTTTGTATAGATTCAAAATAAAATAATAATTCGGTTTTTCCCGTTCGCACTATGTACAATGTACATTTTAATGAAGCGCCCTCTGTTTAAAAACCTGTAAAACAAACCAAAAACGGATATTTGAAATATTTTTGTAGAACTTGGGAATTTTGAGAAATTAAATAATATACATTAGTATTTTAAGTGTTGCATAAATATGCAGAATGTTTTATTATTTATGTTTTATTAATTTTATGATTTTCTAAGAACCCCAGCCTAGCTATTTGTTTTAACATAAATATTACCACGATTATGCATTTCGTAATTATTTTTTTAAATATTAATAACTTAAATTTATTTGCTTTTGATTTTAATTTTTTTTCGTTTAAAAAATTCGGAGGAATTAAAAATACCTACTTTGTAAACTTTCAAGTAAAAGATTCGAAAAAATACCTCAGAATTAAAGCGCTTATAAGTTTAGTTTTCAATACGCTTGGTTAATATTATAATTGTCAGAGTATATTAAAATGTGATTAATCTTGGCATTAATTAATAAAAAAATATTTTGACGACGTATCCAAATTAAAATAAAATTTCCAAAAAATATTAAATGAACAGTGTCGATTCCGTTACAATTGTATTATTACTATAGATAAATAAACGAATATCCAACACCCCACACTAAGATTAATTATATTACAGATACAATAAGAACTGATAATATATAACCAACATTAATGTTGACTTGCGCTGGGAATCGTACCAGGTCCCTCGGTAAACAGATTAGATCATTGATGAACTGTAGGGTCGATGTACTCACGCCGCTTTCTAAAACAAAGCAATTCCCATTTTACAAACATTTTCGAGAATTTAAAATACTAATTTGGGTATCAAAAACGTATTCGTATTAATTTTATTAAGTCTAGACTTTAGCTTCTATACTTTAAAATCAAATTTCGAAAAACAATCCTTCAAAAAGAATACTGGAGAAAAGTTATCTGTAAAAAAAGACAATTCAAAGTTCGTAGGAGCAAAATTCTTAGAAATGTCGACCATTTTTTCATTGGCGCGGCACTACGTGAATTTTGTTTTTACCTGCGGCGAGTTGATTTAAGAACGCAGACTAAAATTATGCGTTGTGTTCAAGATGTGTCTAAATGATTTTTTTTATTTTAGATACTAAGCTCCTATTCATTAGTTATAAAATAACGTAAATGAAATGTTAATTAATGAATATCATCATCATATCGCATCCCCACACTTACACATCACACTAAACTCGGATCTCCTTCCAGTATAAAAGTTTTAAAAGCCCATAGTCCTAGCCAAGCGCAGGTTGATGGATTTATGCATTATATTTATTATGATACTGAATATATGATATGATAAGTTTCCTTACTATGTTTTCCTTTCTTGAAACAAATGATAATTATTTTTTACCGCATAAAGACATGAAATAATAGGGGGGCGTGCTGGATACTCTTTTAAGCTGTGGTGTGGTTATGGTAGAAAACATCGCGATGATTGGATTTAAAAACCGCAGGGCTAGCTTGATTTAGGATTTTATTCAAACAGTGATGATCACCGTATGGAACTGTTTGAATTCCATGTTTAAATAAAAATATTATAAAATTTTGCTTATCGATGACGGAAAACAAAGTGAGGTAAATAACATACCAAACTCATAGTTTTTCATTATCTTTTATAAAGGTGAGTGGAGTCTATCTATGTACTGTTGTACTGGCCAAGAGAACAAGTCAATCTTATTCTTTCAACGGTCCATAGTTCAACAGTGGAATAATTATGGAGAATCAATGCCGGGGATGAAACGTATCATATAAAAATGACTTTGTATATCAAAATTATTTAATATCATTTAAACCATTACGGTGTGATATATACTCATGGAACGACTACTCTAAAATTATATGTAAAGGGATTTACGTAGGCTATTCAATTAGATTTATCGATGTGTAGGTACGTTAATTATGTAAATATGGACAGTCATTAAGAACCCGCTCTTTTCCTCAATAACAAGCCAAGCAGTATTATAATAATAGCAGTTTTATTAATCTCTACAAATTACATAAACATGTAATTTTAAAATTGATTTTGCAATTTATTGGAAACCTTATGTCTGGTCTGATGTTGATATGCTTGTAAAATTAAAACAATAGTCCCCCCCTCCTGCCCCCCTTCACAACTGATTAAACAAAGGTGTGTGTGCGTGCGTGTGTATTTGAACACGAGTAGTTGCAAAATTCACAGGTACAAAATTTTTGGGAGTATAAATCGATACAAAATTGCATCGAAATGCATATTAAAGTCTTTACTTATGCCTAGTGTCCGCTAAGTTATTTATATTTTTAAAAACTTCATTCACATTTCTGATTGTCACACTAACATAATTCTATTTAGCGGGCTACTAAAACTTGGAAAATATATTCCAGAGAGAACAGTTATTTTCCTGTCCCATTTAGCTTGATAAGTTTGCTTGTTAAAATGTAATCGCCAAAGTCTGGTATCTACGACAGTTGCCTAGTAACAGTATCCATACAAATTTACCTACATTATTTGGTCCAAATTAAATTAAACGAATTATATCCATAATTACCAATTCTATTCAATCTTCTATTGAGCTTGTTTTGAAAATATGTTTTTCTGTAGTCGTATTGATAAATATGCTTGATATCATACAAAATTATCTCGCTTGTTCTGTAATCAGTGTTCCCTTGGAATGGAATAAGATTTGTTTCAGGTTTTTCATTTATTCTTATCCTACCTGCGCCTCTCACCTGTTGCACCGCTGCGGTCTGCACGTAACAATGTAATATCACTTAAAAACCACATCTATTTCCTGCACAGAAGATGGTTATTATCAAAATATTCAAAGCATGCAGAGGGAACTTGAGCAAGGTTGGACTAAGGTTGCTGAATACGAGGACCGCTTCCTGAGCTGCTACTGTTACTTGGAGTGCGAAACCAGACGAGTGAGGAGTTCTGTACCTTGAAAGCTTTGGTCAGTCAAATGCTTTCCGTTCTCTAGCAACGAACCTTTCTTGAGTGAAGAACTAACGTAAATGCAAACGACCCACCGGATTTGTGTACAACCCAGGTGAAGTCGCCAATGCATTGCTGGCCTCATGTCATAGCGCTCCAGGAATACTTCCGAAGGAAGCCTATCCCACAACGTAGACAGGAAAAAATAACGAAAGATGGTCGAAAATTGATTGTTCAGCGCGTAATATAATATATAGGTGACGTTATCATCAATCCAAACAATTCCTTGGAGCATTTACCATTATAAACTTTATAGAACACGCAGAAGTAGCCAATGTCTTTATGAAGTCTTTATGAAGGGTTCTAATCTGTCGATGATTTCCGGGTCATTGATCGTTTTTGTATGGCCTCGAATGGATTTAGTTGATATTGTGGTGCACCTGCCCAGAGGTGAGAACAGTGCTCCATGTATATTACCTTAGCAACCAGGGAAGTAATTGCAATAAGTCTGAAGTTTCCCGGATCGCTACGGTCACCCTTTTTGAGTATAAATGAGAACTACCTTCCACGAAGACGGTACTTTCCCTATTGTGTAGGAAAGCTAGAAACAGGCAGGTTAAGACGGGAGACAACTTGAGAGCGCACGTTTTTCGTACCACTTCAGAGCCCGTTGGCCGATGTGTAAAGAGAATATCATTCAACGACGTCTTACACCTCGGGAAGTTAGGTGGTGTAGCTCCCCTATCTTCAAGAGTCGAGTTAAACGCAAAGAGGGTACCAAGAAGATAGGCTTTCCTTTGCCAAGAATAGATAAGATGGTCTACAAAAGTCACCTTGGACAGCCTTAGCAAAGCCTACTCCAGTTCAAGTTAATCCACTCTGATTATGGAATACCCTATGGAATAATGGACAAAACTATAACCAAGGTCCCTATTATTAAAGGTGGTTTGATTATCACTAAATTTAATTCCTAAGGCACTCGTGTATAATGAGTTCGTTACCTGCATGACTACTTACCATCTTCCATCTAGTATCAGCCATCAAAGGCTTTTACTGTTTCACTTAGTTTCGTAGAGTAGTTAACTAGCTCATTCCTAAATTTCTTTTTGTCCAGCAACCCGTCCATGACGCTCTTAGTTTGTGTTCTATTGACAATGAAGCTCTTCTAATGATGAAGACATAAAGATGTTCATGTTCATGTTCATCAACATCAACATCAACATCAAACTAGTTTTTTCTCTTTAGACCACACACTCGTCTTTGTTCGTTTCTTCCCTCTCCCTTCCTCTTTCATTCGTCCTCTCACTCATCTGTTCTATTTCACGCTATCACACCTATCATGCAAAGTTCCATTCTTACATATACTGTTCTGGTTTTCACCAATATATTGCAGTAAGCTTCATTTAATACTTAATATTTGTTTCATTTTGCGAACGGTCCATGAATGTAAAAGTTATGAATTTGTCCAGAAAGATGCAGATGCTTAAGGTATTTTTTCCGAAGCAAAGCGAGGGCATTTGCTAGTCGTTATTAAAATACTTTTTATTTCAAGTTTTAATACATCCTTTTGAACTTGTAGTGAGTTAGACTTGCTGTTAATACAGATTTTTTTTAATATTAATCCCATAATTTAATTTAATTTATTAGTTTTGGTTTTGAATAGGAGACAAAAAATCTCTCATGTTACTAGCAAACTGCCCTCGCTTCGCTTCAGAAAAACTATATCTTACATTATTTTAAATCAATTTATAACTTTGTTGCTTTTTAACTTTGCAATGAAACAAATTTTAGTATTAGTGACGCTTACTGCAATACATTACTGAAAAGCAGAACGAAATCGGTTAAGCCCTTTCTGAGATTAGAGGGAACAAACGCACAGACAAACAGACAAAAGTTCTAACAACTATTCTTTCGTGTTTTATTGCGTCAAAAAAGGTATCTAATAATGTTTTTTCTCATATATCGTTCATGTACAGAAAGCAATTAGTTACAATTTTATTATTAGTATAGATTTAGCAGGAGATAAATGTAAATACATATTAATTGTAATTATTTAATAAAAAGTAACTAAAATGTTTTTGTTCACCTAAGCTGGAATTGACTTAATTTTTTTTTTCTTGTTTAAGTAAATAAAATTAATTCATTCAGTTTCAAATTTAGGCTAGATGGTTAGTTGGTGTTCTACAGTAGAAATCTGTTTGGTATGTGCATAGCCGGAAAGGCAATAGGCGTAATAAGGTCATATCAGAAGCCATAAAGCGTTGCATGTGACAACAAACCATTACTGATCAAATTGTTACTGAACTTGGCCTAAATTTGAACGCTGACCTTGAGTTAGTATCTACCTACCTTTTGCTTTTGATACTCGTTAAAAGCAAACAACTATTGGTAACTGTAATCTCACAAGTGAAGCCAAGGTCTTTTGCTTATTTTCGTGTTTTGTCCGTACACAAAAAGCATTAAAATCACCGAGTACATTCTGATGATGATTGGCATATTGTAACTTATCGATCATAATCTTGTAATAAATAAGATCAACATTATCGTTGAATGGAACTGGCCATTACTTTAGAAGTTAATTGGAAATTGTTGGCAAGTTGAAGAAAGTTTTGGTAGAAATTAGGAGTCTATTTCGGCTGCACGCAAGAGCCTTCGGCATACTCCTGTCTGCCCAACTAAGGGACTAATGAATCAAAGTCCACTTCGAATATGGAGACACTTATGAAATTTTACTACCAGCGATCACCCATTTAACTTTAACCGCGCGCAGCTTTACAAATTGTAGCATTGCTTACGGCAACAATTCCACGAACATTTGAATCTTAAATTATGTACATATTGTAGATTAATAATTCTACTTCAGTAAATCAAAACTTCGTCAGTGAAGCTGCATATTTGATGATGGTTTTCAAAGGCGTGTGAAGTCTACCAAATCACACTAAGCCAGCGTGATATACTATGAACTCAACCCTCGGTATTGACTGAACCCCAACCCAGCAGTGGGGTAAGTTGTTGCTGGTAATGTAAGCATTCGACGTGGTCATAGTGAGTCTGGCTGCGGTTTTTCCGTAGACATGGCATCAGACTAAGACTTTAATTAATGTATAATCTCTATTTGCGAATATACAAATAGCAAGTAATAAAATAGAGACAGTAAACCTGGAAAAAAAATGTCGACTTCAACAACTTGCCGTGAATCATATTTCCGAACGCAACTTGTTGCACAGGAAAAAGAATCAAAAAGCGGCCAATAGCCTGGATGCGAGAATACCAAACAACTGAAAAAAGATACCTTCCAAGCCATTTGCCTCACCCGTGCCAGCGGAGCGAATCACGCCATAGAAAAACTCTTTATTCATTTCTTTAAAAGCGGGAATCTTATTAACTACTCCACGCATTTTCATGCAGGGTTTACTAATAGGTGGAATAACTTGCAAGTAAAGTGTAGGTACATAAGATAAATGTGAGAAATTTACAGTACGTCTAACAAAAACGAGTAACAATTGTTATAGGTATAATTAGTTTTTGTGGATATAAATATCATGTTTAACGGAGCAAAGCCATATAGAAAAGTTAACGAAGAACATAATGGAAACGAAAAGCATTTTCTATCATACTTTAAGCATTTAACTATATCGCACTAAATACTGTGCGGATTTTACTGTTCCCCAAAATCTTTTACACAACACACGAGATAGTGATGCCAAGTCTTTCCTGGAGGAAGTCTATACGTAGTATAATCCCGAAGGAAGTCATGTCCTGTAGTTAAGTTGATTATTTACTTAAATAGTAACCATTGTTCCTCTAAAATCAATCGTGAAGCTGATTCCTTTTTGGCTGGCGATGCGTTAATGATGCCTTTTATGTTACATATGTCTGTAAGTAGTTATGATCAGTTAGTTACCATCAGATGATTCGACTCGTTTCTCGGTAATAGACGAAAATGAAGTTTGATAATCAGAGATTTGATAAAGTAATCAAATTATAACAAAATTATTTATTAATATATAGATACTCGCCGTTAGTCATACTCTAGCAGATTCTGATACTGATTTATCGTCGTATACGATGCCAGATTAAAAAGAAAATGCCTGTTGACGCTCGTAACCCTAGTTCACTACTTTTCTCGGGCAACACTGGCACAAATCGCTTATTTTTTTATTCTCTTTGCTACTCCATTCGCGTTGCACAGATAAAAAATTGAATTTTTGCTGTTGGCGGGAAATCGTATACAGAACAGTTTCCTTTTAACCATGCGCTGACTCGGATCGAAAGAGATTTGGTTTTAATTCTTCCATGAAGTCTGTTGAATTTAACCACGAAATATGGCACAACTTATATTTTTGTTGTATTAAATTTAAAGTGTATTGTGGATATTATAAAATAAGTGACTATTACACATTTTATAACCGGTATATAATAACAACCGTTAATAGCACATGTTTTTCATTATTTTACAGTGAACCTATGTATGGGACAAAAGTCAATAATTTATTTGCTATTAGGATGGTTCACTACGTGCTTAGATGCAATTCCTACTCCACTCCTACAACTGACTTCCCACTAATAAACTCTATCCTAATGATATTTTTGTTTCGATTATTTCTAGATTTTGACCCTTAAAGAAGAATAGTGTTTAATAGTTCTTTTTACTACTTAATTTCTATTACCGTGATTTATCAAATTGCTTGAAACTTGTTTTTCTTTTCAGAAGTGACGACATTGTGACATTGTGACAGAAGTGCTAGTGCTTAGACCTGTCGTATCTACAACACAAAAGATCATCCTTACCATAGTGACTCAATTACGATACTCTCTACTATGTTTGTATGTTTTGTGCCGATCGCCTTTGACATCATGTAATACAACAGATTAAAAAGTTTAAATATTTAAATTAAAGTTTGGGTTACTACTCTGTATCAGCAGGTATCTTCAATTAAAATTATATTATTATATTTCAAACTCGAATTCAATGAGCATTTAAATTCGATTTAGTCAATGTCTATTTGTATCAGTCAATAGTTTATATCAAGGTAAGATTTTTTAGCAGACAAAAACACTACTAACAACACTTTTTTTGACAGAATCAGTTGTAGCGGAAAAAAAATATTTCAGAAACGAAGCAGGAACAGATGATTAATACTGTTCTATTTTTTAAAAATATTTATCAATATAAGTGTACGTGAATAGAAATAATCATTTTTTATAGAATCCCCCTAACTCATCTATGAGTTAATATACATTTATAGCAATGATTGAATTTGACACTTGTATTTAATTTTGTTATACCTAGTGGGTGTGATGTAACTGTACTGAATGTACACCTACATGTGTGCATGTGTTTAGTGGCAATAGCGAATAGTGCGAAGGAGTCAAGGTCAAAAATTGAACAACGCATTCTCTTACGCATTGCAACATGAAGCATTTGCCCAGCGGTACCCACGGGTATGTTCGGATACGCTTCATCCAACTTGTCCTGTATAAATAAATAATCCCTGTTAAGATAAATACAAACTCCAGCAAGAGGTTTAATTATAACAGTAATTAACAATTTATAGAAAGTACACCGCAATAGCAATCCTTTATACTCCAGTAGATACTGGATTGCGTAAAGAATCAAACAACAAGTCCAGATAAAACATTCGCAGTCCATTCATCCATCGCTACTGAACAAACTCGTTACAATCAATCCATAACTGTCTCATTGCTACGTCTCTACAGTGAGGGATCTTTTTTTTTACCATTGTTACCCCTGGGTTTGCAGACGTGCACAGATCGTAGTGACCACTTACAAGAATCGTTTGAAGCTCAGTTATCGCCTATTGAGCTTGCAAAATAAAATAGACAGATAGATAGAGACAGAGGTAGATTTTATTGACCCCATGAGTGATCCCGTATATATTTGTAATGTTGTGTATTTGTTGACTCACAATATGAAACAATCCAAGCAACTAGACAGCTAAATAAACCTAAATAAGGTTCGCTTATTGCCGATGGCGTGAATATAAAGAAGTGACACGTCTCAAACTACCAACACAAGAACAAACGTGACTGGATATTGACATGTATCACAATTTATGACATGTGCCAATGACTCTTACCTCAATAATGAACTCTTGGTAATGCTCGAATTTCTTTATATTATAACTGTCGTCGAGTTTATGTGTAAGGAAATACATAACGATTGCCCATAAACATTAATAAAACAGTCACTAAATATTATTTACTTACCAGCAGGAAAATATTCCTTTAAACTCACTCACTCAACAACAACTCAAAACAAATTCGTTGAACAATAAAATTAATGAATTATGAATTGTCAACGGTATGCAAATAAAACTCCAATATAAAATCAAGAAATATTTTATTCATTATTAAAATTTTATGCTAAGCTCATGCAGCATTAGAGTCACGCGCGCTACCAACGTTGCCGGCTAAAATACGAGTAGATAATTTTAAAATGAAACCGTTTTGAAAACCCGTTACAAAAAGATTTCTATCTTCTACATATAAATACATAATAAATACTAGCGGCCCGTTCCCGACATCGTTCGTGTTGAAGGACTTTTTTTATTTACATGATATATATTAGGGATGCGTGTTCGAGAAAGGGCCAAAATAGTCCCCAGGGACTTTGTTACTTTAAACTTCAAAAATATCAATATTCTACACAT
>DWPT01004048.1:0-13693 GCA_018251895.1 Agathymus mariae mariae
GGAAATGAGCAGAAGGTAAGACAGAAAATACTGGCTCTCAAGCCCCCAGCCGGAACACAACGAGTCGTTTGGCGGCTGCCTCGAGCAGGAGGGTGGTAGCTAGCCAGGCAGGCTTCACGACACCCTGTTCTGCCAGCATGGGATGGGGGGGAGTGTTCTAGGCCGCCCCAATACGGCGATCTATTGAACTATAAGACCGTCAATGAATTGTATTGATCTATAAATCGATAGAGATTTTTTTAATTATCAACTAGCAGCGTTGCCTATTACTGCCTACGTTGCCTATTCGCATATCGTCGCTTATCAAACTATTGTCTTGACGATAAATAATATGTGTCAATATGGCCTTTATACGTTTTATCAGTAAACTAGTTCAAAACCACTAACCGACGCACTAATGATTATATCTATAAAGACATATCTAATCTTACGGTTGCATGATTTTAATTCACTTCATCATGTGAAGTGATTTTTTGTTGAATACAATAACCGGAGTTGTGTCTGTCGGTCCCCAACGCGGCAATTGTCATAAAAAGCCCCTAATATTTGTTTTAGGACAATGCTTATGTCAATATATATATACGGTTTCCAGTCGTGACTATTAGCTGTGTACTTCTAGAACCGTTTCAGAACGAATAGCCTGATGGGATTCACAGGACATCGAGTAGGTTTAACGTTTAAGAACTATATCATAAGTGAAGACTATCATTACATTTCTTTCAAGGTTCAAAAAACAAATTAATTATGAGGATGAGGGTGTTAAAAGAAAAACGGAAAATAAAATTTCATTTATGTATGATACTAATAACTCTTAGGGTCGGCCTAGGTTTAAGCATTAATATTTTAGAAGTTTGTATTTTTTTACAAGTGATTTGATTTATGTGGAATATTCTGTTATCGATTTCAATTTAAATCAAATGTCTAAACGATAAAGCAATGACATATTTCTACGATCTACTCTTACCGGCTGAGTATGCCAGCTGAGAGATAATGCATAATTATTCACTGTCCGAGAGATAATGCACAGCCTCACTGTAGTTGCGACTCGATATAAAGCGTGTAATCTATTTATGCTCTCTATTATGTGACAACGACACGAGTATTCATGGTCATGTCAATACCATAGTAACTCAATGTCATCAATACACTTGTATATAGCTACTCTTTACATCAAATCGTTCGAGATTATACTAAGTTTCTTTTTCAGTTTATTTACGTTTTGAATAACATTGTCGTTCTCAGCTTACTTTCGGGAATTTTCAGATAATCGTTTATCCGTTTTTAAATTCCCTTTGTAGTAGTGGGTATGGTGGAGATACACAAATGAGCGCTCAATAACAGTCAAGATCAGCGAACAAACGAACCCGGGGATTACTTTAGATCGTGCATGTGATCATATGCCTATTTAAAATCAGACTACCCTATTAGCTACTTATAAAGTTATAAGCCACAGCGAGCTACCTGCTACCACAGCGTTGGAATCGAAGTTACATCGCGCTAGATGTCAGAATTCAGAATAAAACCAAAATTTTGGCATAGTTATCACAAAATACATAGTCATCATACCTTTAAACCAAAATAAATAATTATTTTCCAAGTGTGCAAGTGGTATATGTACTAAGCCCATGCGCAAAGCTCTTTCCAGAACAGTTAGAAATCTGGCCGCGTACCTATTTTATCCCGCACGTTCGTATCTTGCAGGTTATTTATATAATGTCTTGCTGTGAGTTATTGTTACAAAATACTAACCTTCGTTCTTTTTAAAGGTTACGTGCCAAAATATTTTTAATATTATTTCATCTAACTGTTCCCCAACAATCTACCAATGTAAATAATATAATTCCTATGTAGACAACAGGTGCATTTTTTCATATCAGACATTGAACAAGTTTAGTACTTATTATTATAGCGTAGTGCTAATTATTTTGTTGAGAATACACAATCCAACCACATTAGTGCAACTGCAAGAAACTTATGGTTGGTTTACTTCAGGTCTTTCCCCGAACTAGAGCGTATGCCACCAAGCTGCTTCAGATGTTACGAATTGATAAAGGGTTCTACGGCCAACCAGAGTCCATAACTAAGCTGAAGGTCTCCGAAACGAGACCGATGGCTCAATAAGCTGTACCAAAGACAAGACGGTAACGTTTCCTGAACGTTGTACTGTATCATATAGGTGTTCTAAAGTATTTGTCGATATCAACACTTTTCATATTTACGTAGTCTGTTGATCGATAACTACATTTGTGCAATTAGAATATTTACATGTACCCAGGTAAATAAGTCTTCCGTGGCGTTTCTGTTCAATTTACAAATTCTCCGTTTCAGAATGCGAATGAACGCACGACGCTTATCTCAAATTTGGCACGACAGGCAATCTCCACCGCTGGACACGGCCGTGTATTGGGTTGAAAGGGTCCTCAGATGGGGCCATGCAGCGCCCTTGCACTCACCCGCCAGGGACATGCCGTTCTACCAGTACGCTTTGTTGGACGTCGCTGCAGCCATCTTTGCTGTTATCCTCATTGTAGTCATTACTATTTGGATAATCCTGTCACGGATCTCTCGCCTGTTCTTCAAAGGAGGAAAAGAGAAGTTGCATTAGCCTCGCTTAGAAATATTTAGCATTCTTAGTAAATTCGTTAATTATTTCATATTTGGTGTTTGTTTTTAAAACAGTGAAATGTAAAGGTGCTTCTTCACATCCTCGATAGTCTTCGATCGAACATGACAGTATGGCGATAACCACGGGATGGAACCATATCATACTGTTTGTTTCTGATTAGCAGAGTTAAGAAACGAGGCGATGCTCGGTCGCTTTAAACATGATAAGGATTATATACATACCGATTGACTAGGTGGAGAAAAAACTTAATAAATTAGTGTTGTGTGAGAAATTGTATATGGGTTAGCATTAACTTATTAGTTTTCTGTTAAATAATTATAACCTTTATTCCTTTGTTTTATCCTTTTAATTTTATTATCAAAGGTGGTGTCGAACGCATTCCGACAATTACGTAATTGTCACAAATAACTTATAGTGAGAACGCGGCAGGGTAGTTTGAACAATGCTTGTTAAAAATCATAAAATAAATCAGGCATTAGGTAAGCTTGTCTAAAATACTAATACGTTTAGATAAACTAATGAGTGAGGATGATTATCGTACATTAAATAATTTATAATAATTAATTGTATGCCAAATTGTAAGTTTAAGATGAACAAAATGAGCTTTGAGTTCCTAACAGTTTTATTACTAAGCTTGATATAATATTTTATCTGCACTTGAACGTTGGAAGGATTCTCTCCAATAAAAAAATGTGTAGTCGAAATCCAATTTAGTTAAAAAATATATTCAAGTTCATTTTAATACACCGAATTTTATCTGTAAGTAATCCAATAAGCCAAATTTGTAGTTATAAGTAGGTATGTCAATCACTTAATAAGGTTTTAAAGATTCACTTTTTTATAAGAGATGTCATCTGTCTTATGTTGATCTGTGGTCTATCTATATATGTGTGATAGAAATGATAATACCTGTCTACCGTGAATGAACACATGTTGATTGATTAACTAGCAAAAACTTTTTACATAATAATGATCTAATGTCATCCACATGGAGGTCTATGCTCTTCGGTTATTGACATTTGGAGTTTACAATAACATTGTTAGGTATAATAATTAAACTCAACTAATAGATATGTATTGGTCCGACCGCAGAATTGGCAGTATCATGAAATGATCGGTCATGTCATGATGTAGCCGCGATTCCTTAAATTACCAATTGTAAGTTCTCTGATTTTATCACTAAAGCTGAACCACAATAACGTTAATTATTATACTACAATATCAAACAACAATCGCTGTGAAACGTGGGCATTTCACTAAGGGATCGGAGCGAACCACTACTGATTTATCTACGGGTCTAATTGGAGGCCAGCGCATCGAACAGCATCGATAAAAAAATTGTAACGATAATAAAAAAAAAATTATTAAATTCAGGTAGCTACGCAAGTTCCTGAGCAGGTCGATTTGCACCGTAGAACACGTTAGTGTGTTCTAAAGTCTGCACAGTGCATAGTTAATCGCCACAGCATATCCGCATAAAAAGAAGTTATACACCCATGTTTCCTGTTGTTAAATAAATATATATTTTTGGAATGTTTAGATTAAATCTATGGCTCTGGTACCTTTCGTGTGATATTTATTTTTAGAAGTGTTGATTGTATTGGTCCTTTTGAAGGTCACTATAACGATGTATATTTATCTATAAATAAACGTAAATATACCTTTAAGAAATATATTGTTGGGTGCTTTTAAGTGATTTACTCATTGTTTCGTCAATTAAATATTTCATTATGGTAAAAGTGTTTTAATAAAACTATTATCGATAACTGGAGATACTTACTCTGCGTAGGCTTGCAACCTCACGCTAATTAAACTGAACATAAGCTTTTACAAATTAGGCTAAAATTGCGCTGGCGTGGCTGGCTGGCAGCAACGGCGTTATTAGCTATAAAAATTTCTTCTAAATTCCATCTATTATTTTGTCATAAATGAAATAATAATAGTCATAAATTAAATTGGTCTCTCTGTAACTTCAAAAAACAAGTAAATAATTGGCTATTTATGATACCTACTTAAACATTTTTAAACTGTATGACGCTAGAACGATCGCATTTTAAACAAATCTCTACACGTATAGGATTTTGGAGCGAAACATGTGTTGGTGACGGTATGTATGCTAGTATTTATCATAAATGCATTTTTTCCTTTGTGGGAGGAAGGTGGGTTCTATACATGTATAGAAGTATACATATAACATACAAGTAATACCAATTTAATAAAAATGAATTTCCGCAAAGTAACGCCATATATTATCAACGTATTATTAGATTCAATTGTATACATATTTATATTAGTATTTAGTAGTGATGGAATTGACTTTTCGAAGGCTGTAGAGGTTTTAAAATGACTAAACAATTATACCTCTGGTAATCTAACAACAAAAATAATCTAAAAATGCAAAAATATCCAGGGAAAACGAATTTTGTACGGTGTCGCACGTTAAGACACGAAGTCTTGGCATAAATCATTTATCGCCGTTATCAATACAATAACTAAAATTTAAGCTGTTCCATGTGTCCTACAAAATGAAAAATTTAAAATTATAGTCCACGGAATTGTTTGTTACGATAAACGTAACCTGGTTTACGGTAACCAGCCAATATAACTACATATACAGTCTAGGAATTATTTAACTTAATAATCAACACATTATCGACCGATAGGCCTTATCGATTCGTGTTCCAATTGCGTACTGTATATGATGGTGTATGATTTGCTGAATCACAATGAGTTTTTTAGTATATATTGTGTTATAAATAATAATTATTGACTTCAAGCTTCTATTAATTTTTTTTTACATAGAATAAGTTAATACTTGACAACAATCCCACCTGATGGAAAGTGGTGAAGTCATAAGATGTTGAACGCATTAATTTATAATATATAATTATATTATCCTCTTAATACCATCGGCTTCATGTTATGTAGATATGTAGTTACTGCCAGTAAACTTTTACTATTATTCCAGAAGCAATACAAGGGCAGGTTGCTAATTATAAATATGTAGGTATCATAATATTTTTATTTCATAACAAGGCCAATAATAATCATTAAAGCTAGAAGTACATTCACATAATTTGATCTCTAAATGTCAAAAGCTACAGTATTAGATTACAGAAATATTGGAGTCTCATATTACTTGAGATATTTCATTGTTTTTTTTGTGAATGAAAAGCGTGACAATTTATAGTTGCGTTCTGCTGTATTTATATTGTCACAACTATGTGCTTCATATAAACCACAATTAAGTTTGAGATCAAAATAATCATCGACAAATTGTGATAGTAGATGACTAGTACTCATGTATACATTTCTCTTGGTTCTTTAGTACTGGTTGACACAAAACTGTCGCAAGTAAGCACTAATACTACTATGCTAACAAGTCAGTTTCCAACTTCTTAATTTTGATTGGCAGTATTTTGACCATTTCATGACATAAACTGAACTCCTCCTTCATCATTATTGCTGCTTCCTCATCATTCTTACAAATATCAACTACTGCTTGGTAAGAATCAAAACTTTTCCTGACATGACTAAGCTGTGCCCCTTTATCAACACCTATTCTTTTCATACTATTCCTACCGATAAATGCGTATGCACTTATAACAGGGCGTATAAGATCAAATTCAAGTTTTGGGGGCATCTTACCATTTTTATCTTTAACAGAGTCCAGAAAGCGATCATAATTATCAATACTTTTTTCACTAAGATAGTTAATTTTCTTTAACAAATGTGGTGCTGGTTTTTCATTGCTTTTATTAAGTCTGTCCAGCTTTATGTTTAAAATATCTGAATAAACCTCCCCCAGTTCAAACCACAGCTGCCTACAATATTGCAAGTAATAAGTTGGGTTGATTTCTTTTATGAGATCCTCTAGCATGTCCACTCGCCTTTTGTGCATCTTTGCCCGTCTTTCATCATCTTCTTCAAAGAATGCTAGGTATGAATAAGACTGTGAACTGTCTTGGATTAATTCTATGTAGTCAGATGCTAGGGTCTCTAGTTTATAATATTCCTTAGCTTTATTTAGCCATGTCTGACAGCTTAAAAACACTTCCCTTGCATCTTGGTATGTAAGCAAGAACTTGTCTCCAATCTTGTTTTCATATTTTGTAACATCTAAATCAGGAAATACCAAATTTTTAATGTCCCCACCACATATGTTCTCATTATCTTCTAACTCCAAGTTTGTCATATCTGAAACATCAGAAAAAAAATGTTTTAATAGGTATTCTAAATATTTTGTTAATCCTAATCCTTCCCAATTTATTAATAAAATACTGATATTATTTAAGACATGTGATTGTGATACTTCAAACAAATATTAAATTATTACTATGCAATGCTATGCTAGTTTGCATATATTGTCTATTACGTATTTCATACTTTCGTCTATCTTTGGAACATAATGTTATATTATTTACCCTTTAATGACAATAATATTTAAATAAGTTTTGATCAATATTACCTAGAAGCATGCCTACCTGTAATTGCAACAGACAATTTATCAGCATCGTTCATAAGTCTTGCCTTGGATGCAGTCATGAGCAACAAACAGTATTTAGCCCAGCATCTAGCAACGTCTGCAGATCGGTGTTTGAATGTCTCCTTCTTTGCCAAATGCACTTCATCGTTACTTTCAGATTCTAATAATGTGGCTTCATAATTCTCAAGAATTGTTGATGCTGCAGCTAAATGATGTCTTGATTGGAAGAAACCATTCTGCTCAGCAAAAAACTGCGACAAGGTAGCAGAGTTTAACGCCCAATCAATTGGTTCATAGTCTGAATACTGCAATTGCCTCCTCAATGTGACATGACAATAAATAGCAGACTTCAAATTTTCTTTCAAAGATCCATAAACCTGAGCCAAGTAGTAAAGTGTTAATGTATGAGCTTTCTCAAGCAGCATAAAGTCACCGGCAACATTTTCACCTGCGCTAGTCATAATCTGTTCTATTGGTAGAGGCATTTGGAGTGTGCATTTAAAAGATTCATATAACCCTTTAGCATTGAGAAGGTACATCTTGGCCTTCTCGGGTTCATCCCTATTTGACCACAAGATGCCCAGGTTATTGTAAACATTGATGAGTGTGTTCACGATTTCCGGTTTCGATGCATCTGGAGATAATATCTCGACTGCTTCCATTAAAACTTTTTCACTTGAAGTTAACTCCTCAGTCTCCATATGTATAATGCCTATATTCATTAATACAGCACCCAACATAGCGTTCAATTTTAACTTGTCAATATTCACATCAGAACTTATGGTTACGAGAGAATCCCGCATATTTGACAAGATGCTTTTGGCTTTATATTTGGAGAGGTATGGTTCATTTTCCGGGTCATTCTTACTATCTTCATCGAGTAATTTACGTACTTTGGCATAATTCTCTTTAAAATCATTAAGAATCTCTTTCTCAGTCATATCTACAGTCATATTCATACTGCCAGAAAGAAAGTGTGGCTTTTATTAGTTTTGTAACAACTCAACTTTAGTCAAAAATAAATAATAAGTTAGTTTTAACAATTTAACAGGTCACAGAGTTAAGATAGTAAGGTAACTACATAAAATGTTTACAGTTTCACTTATTTTCAATTATGCTGGATGGCTTTATACTTTCGTAAAATATACGATCAGCCATGATAGTGAATTTAATATTGTTGAATACTAACCATGACAACGTCAATTTAATATTTGGCATAAACATTTGACACACGTTGGCATCATACAAATTGTCATAAACGGTACCGTGTCATCACACCTTACGTTCACAACCACAACTCGGGTAGCAAGTAGTACGGTACTTGTCACGTACATATCTATCATTACTATTAAATAATCATCGGAGGTTCACTGGCGTTCATAATTTTTCAATTATAATTATTAATAGCATTAAATATATATTAATAGCCCAGTTTTCCTTGATTTCTGTTCTGTGTTCTGTGTAACCACGGACAACGTAATTCAACCATGCTAATAAACAAATGATTAAAAAAACAAAAACAATAGTTTGAGTTAGCAAACTAAATTAAATCAGGCACCTGCTATGTTAGAAACGAATAAACGGAAAAGTTATTCTTTTATGCCAGAGTTTGTTACGATTTATCCTAAGTTGCCAAGTTGCTAAGTCAGAAGGAAAGAAAAGTGCTTCAAAATTATTACAGCACTCTTGTAAAAAAAAAAGGGTTTTTGCACTGTTTATTAAAATTTCCACAATTTTTACATCATCACATCATTTTTATCGCATCATTGAATACAGCATGGAAATGTCCAAAAATAAAATATCATGACATATACTTATGGTAACACCACAATAAGGTGTGATTTAAATTACTCCTAGACATGGAACATCACAAACAGAACGATATAACACTTTAGCTTAAGAATTCAATAAAAATAATGAACAAAAACATTAGGCACTTATTAAAAATTATCAATTATAAATGTCAAATAACTATATATATAACTTTAAAATCTTCAGGCACTAATGCTACGATTCAGACTGCTTCTTCCATCTCTGCCGTATGGTATAACCTGATTACACATTGTAACAAACAATTATGATTTGGTACAATATTTCTCCAGAAAATAATTGTATCAAATACAACAATGATTTATAAACTTTTCCATACATTCATGGATTGCACTAATTGACTAATAAAGTCTCTCAACTCATTAAGAATGCTGACAGTAATACTCTAGATCTAACTCGTTTCAGTATAACTCAGCTTGTGCTTTCCACATGTAGATTATTGATGAAACTGAGTTTGAAAAGTACAGAAGCCATCTTTTAATTATACTAAACATTATACAAATAAATAATAACAAAAACTGGCATGTACATTTCTGAGTTACAATTGCTGCATTAATACCTATGGCTATACCAGAATTATTGTTCAGCTCCCTCATTCACAGATAGTGTATATAATTATTTACATTGTACCGTCAATATTCATATAAAACATTACAGTTACCTAATAAAAACCTCTTATATATGTCATAGGGTAAAAAAAATGTTTCTATATGTGAATAAGGAAAATGCAATGCCCCTCGTCTAATAACAATTATGTTACAAACAGCACATTCTACATGGTAAATGGCATAGCCACAATACATGTATTAGGAAACAGTATCAGGGTCTGCATCATCTGCTGATAATGTTCGAGGAGGTGAAGTATGTGGGTTTAGTTGGGAAAACACCTCCTTTTCTCCCAATGCTAAAGGATCTGGTTGAGCGGCAGGGGAAGGCACATATACCATCATTGGTGATGGTGAGACAGGCCTGACCACATTAGCACCTGTCGCTTCTTGCTCCTCAAGAAATCTATCCATATAGTCAGTATGACCCGGATGTAATGTGTACTTTTTCTTTTCTAAACGTGTTTTGTTAGCAAAAATATCATGTCTCTCTGTCTTTTTCCAAATGTAATAAAATTGTACCAGCTCTCCGACTGAACGTGTCCTAACTTTTTGCTGTCTTATGAGATGGAAATCTTTTCCATGAACCTTAATACCATTTTCAAAATTACGACACTCTTCCTCTGACCACACACTGGCATGAGCTGGGGTTTGAGCAGAGATGCGTCGTCTTCTTAGAGCTTCCTCAACATTGTGACCACATTGCTGCAGTAAGAATAATGCTTCTTCATCATCTCGAAGTTGTTTACCTCGTGGCACTGCATCAACACCAGTGCCAGAATTCATGGCACAGATTTTCCTCATATAGTCTTCTATTATTTTCTCATCAAGAACAGTAGGGTTCCACAATAATTTATCTTCATTTTCATAAGGCAGTGCATCATCATAGCTGCATAAACCTTCAGGAATACCAGCTTGGTAGTCACTACCAACCATAATAGTTTTTTTCCAATCATCCTCATCGGGACTGTAATCATAATCATCTTCTTCTTCAGATGGGGGGCGGGAACCTGATCTAAGGCATCTTGTGGCTTCTGGACTAGTCGTCTCCGAGTATAACTGTTGAAGAGCAGATTCAGTTTTCTCATTCTCTTCAGGCACCACCTCAGGAACTTGTTCCGGCATGGCTTTCTCCATTTTTCTGTTGTAACCGTAAAGAGCAAGTAATTCTTCCAATGGCATATCACCCTCCCGTTGGAGGCTATTCAATTCTGCTTTTGGGTCCTGATGCTCTCCAGCCGCGAGTGCTTCTTCTTCGTCTAAAGTTCGCTCGTCGTCAAAATCATTTACCATCATATCAATAGTCGGCTCGAATAGAGACTTATCGTTCCCCACGTCCATACTGGCATCGTGTTCGTTTACAGTGGCTACCAGCGCCGCGCAATTTGACATGACTAACACATACCACTATGAGTACCGCACCACCAAAACATGACAACCGATCATTGCACATTAGAACTCCTCGTGAAACGCTTTATTAATACAAACAAAACTCATCACAAATATCGCACAATAAACCTCAATAAAAGCGAAATACGAAGAACCAAACATAAATATTTTGACGAGTTACTCGACTAACAACCACAATTACCACAAAATGAAAATGCTGTCACTGCTGTCAGACATCAGTTATGTCAGTCTATCCGTCAGTAACGTCAATCTATTAACTGTAAAATTAACATAAGAGTCGTACCATAACATAAAAACGAAGATGCAAATTATATAGGTAAGAGATAACATAATACAAGATCCGTTAAATTTAATCAACTTGTTCTAAACTCAAAAAGTGTAATTAGGTTCTATGAGTATTGCTTGATTATTTATTCTATAGTATTCTACAAACTACTACTATACTCTATGCTTCTGACTGACACTAAACTGACCGGCACTGTCAATGTTAAGTCAAACTGCACACCACACGAAGGCCGTAAAGTCAATAGTTAAATTTGCGACATAGATGAAATTAAATATTTAATGTTACAAAAATGTTTATTGAAAGTTATTGTGCTATCAAACCAAATTAAGATAATGTTTGTAAACCTCTCAATTTATATAAAATAATTCGTAGCTCCCAATTAGCAATGGGTAAAACGTTAGGAATACTAGTATTGGCTGTTGTCTGCAAAGTAGTTCTCAGTTTTTCCGACGTTGGAAAATGGAATTTACCTATGAGTGGGGTGAGGATTGCAATTTTTAATTTCAATTTCATATTTTAAATAAGTCGTCTCCAGGTCTCAAGAATGTAGTGCCTTAAATGTTGAAGTTTATCATTAATGTACAATGAATTATAACTCATATGGCGTATACAAAAGCCTGCAATACTATCTAATAGAAATGGGTCACTTATTAATATGTAATTTAAGATTATCCCTATTGTTACAGGATGAATGTAGGTTTGCAATATCCAAGTCATTATTTAAGGATACTAAACTTATAATTGTGTGTGAGTATTTTTCCTTTGTTAACAATTATATTCAATCGTTACAGTACACATTTTTTACTTGATTCTTATCACTCCACAGTCTTTGTAACTTTTTTAACTTACATATAAGTACATTTTATTATTAATAACCCTATAGCTGAGTTAGTACTGAGCTTATGTGCCGTGCAAGAGGTATTGGATTCACTTGTTCTAGGGTTATGGTTCTTTGTCTATGCCACCCTAAATACTGGAGCTTCTAATGCAGAGAGGGTGGTTTATTGTGTATTTCTTTAAACTTGAATTCCAATGTATAAGTCTGCATTTTATATTTTGGCCAGTTTGATATATGACACTATTATACAACATAATTATATGCATACCATCTTTAATACATTAAAAAAACTGAGAATTTTTACAAGTAATGTTCATATTAGTACCACTGCATAATTTTTGCTCTGCTTCCTACAAACATCTACAGCATTAAAAGAAGTATAGAAGTATTGCTAAATTGTGAAGGATGTAAAAAAATTCATAACTAGCTCCATCTAACTATAACCAAACATGTTCATACTTTTCTGTGCTGGTTGTAGTAGGTTGGCAAATAAGCTATTACTATTACCATGCATAAATACCATCAATGTTTTATTACATGCTATAGAGCAGGGATGTTATGGAGCTCCGTAACCGTAACCGAAGCTATCGGATATCTGAAATAAAAATATATCCGAAACCATAACCGAATCCGATAAAAAAGTTTCATTACCATATTGTTGTGTATAGTACCATATTGTTTATAATTTATTAAATTACATTTTGTTTTGTTAGTGGATAGTGCTTAATTGCATGTGTAGATAGTGTAACAGCGCCATACCCATCATTAGTCTATTTTTATCTTTATTAAAATAAAAATATATCAGTTGTTTTCAAATTAAGAGTCATATCGCTAAAGTGATTTTTTTTTACATTTTTTAAGTTAATGCCTGACACCAATCACACCTGATGTTAAGTGGTGATGAAACTTATAATAGCCTATTCACTATCCTCTGAAGACTCCCACATCGTAAGTAGATAATAATTGTATGAATTGATTGTTTAATGTATAAAATAATGTATAAATGTTTTTTTAAACAGTTAAAATCTTTTTAACTTCATCTCAATGTACATAACAAGTATCTATTCATGTATGTAAAAAATAATAAACATATAATATATTTTGAGCAATGTGCAAATAAGGGGACCCTTACATTTCCATTCATAGGTTTCACAGTTTATGGTTTAGACAAGGTTTCTATTAAAATGAACCTATGAACAATATTTCTCTCTACCTTATTGTTACATGGATCTATGTACTTATGGTAACAATACAGTTTGAACTGATAAGAATCATACTTATTGTTAAAGTTGTTAATGACTAATGTGTTTGTCATGTTTAGTAGATAAGGTAAATGAAACATTTGCATTTGTGAAAATTAGCTTCAATATTAAAAAAAATAATAACATAACAAATAAACAGTTCTAGATACCTGCTGAATTGTAGAACTGTTGGAAGAAATGGTTGATGGTAGAAAATTAACTACTGGGTTTGATAGCAGAACATGCTCTCTGTAGTCCAGACATTCTTATTTTATCAGTAAATGCCAGAACATGAACTCCATATTCCACCACAAGTACCAAATATCAATTGGCATATTTGACACACCTTTAAAAACTTTATGGGAGTACTC
>DWPT01004049.1:0-13693 GCA_018251895.1 Agathymus mariae mariae
TTGTAACAAATGAATTCAATAAATGGCGGATCATTTTGTAAATGGGGATTTTGCTGTCAAATTGAACCTTTTTTCAGTGTTGACAGTAAAAGCATCGTTATGTCATTCGTGCTGTCATTTCATTTTGGAAGTGCTTCGATTAAAGCAAATTGTCACCAGTAATTATTGCTTTGTGTTTATATTTTTTGTTCAAATGTATTATGTTATGAGCCGTCGGTGTTTCATATCGTTTACAGGCTTTAGGTTTTAAAATAGCTAGCAATTAATAAAATATTTTGTTGTTTGAATAAATGAAATTGATGTTCCAATTTTTTTTTTATATTTCACATTATACGTAGCGAAGCACGTACCGGGCCACTAGTTATGTATACGCGGAAGGTAATCGCCGGAACCATGGTACCTACTTGAAAAATTCCTTAACCGTCTGCAAGGTATATTATTTGAGATGAATATACATATATCAATCTATATCTTACTATACTAATACTAATAATAAAATTCTAACTGAACGATTTCTGTACATGAACAATATATAAGAAAAAACATTACTACGGGCATTTATTAATGCAATAAAACGCAAAACAATAGTTTTTAAATTTTTTGTCTATTTGTCTGTGCGTTTGTTCCCGCTAATCTATGAAACGGCTTAACTGATTTGGTTCTGGTTTTCACTTATGTATTACAGTAATTATCACTTAAAATTTGTTATATTGCAATCCGTCAATAAATAAAAAAGTTATCAACAAATTAAAATAATATAGGTACTATTTCTTGGCGTAAGGTGCAGTTTTTCCGAAGCGAAGCGAGGGCAGTTTACTAGTATATAATAATAATTTCTATATTTTATAATTATTTGGTGAACCCGAACGAAGTTAATTAGGACTGCTAGTAATAATATAAAGCGAGCGTGTAAATTTTGTGACTTTGTGTGAATGCGGAAAATAATCACGGCACTTATTTTAAAAAATATATTATTCCGGATGGCCATATCATGTATGTGTATAATTCTTCAACCCGCATGAAGTCGAAGCATGCTGCTACTAAAGTGATTTTAATTTGAAATAGAATTGAATATTTTTATATTTAATTGAAATATTAACTTGCTCAGTAAATTTTTTCCCTAATTTGTATAATTAATTTAGGTTTGTTACTATAGAATTTATTGAGTCGCAGCTAATCAAGGTATCGACAAAAAAGATTGAGTGTGAATATGACTTCAATCGATCAATTACTTCAGAAGTTACACGATAAGTAACAAATGCACGAATGAATACGAGTCTATCATTTGTAAAATATTAATAACCTCACTAACTATTGGACGATGGCGTTATTGACGACACACTTATGTATCATTAAACTTAGCGAGCATTCACATGATTTCTGTGTACTGAACATTCGTATATTGTTACGCCATTTAATTGCAATTACGCATACAGACCGAATTACAAGGACACAGCGCAGTCGCATTAAAGAGAGTGACTGTGGCATCAAATGGGTCAAGTTCAAATGCTGACCACACCTCACTCTACGTTTCGTAACATACACTTTCTTTTACCTTCTTATCTTCCTTTTGACATAGACATGTTGAAATTTATAGCTATAAAGTTGAATATTTTTAATTTTATATGTAAGTAAAATTAGTTGAATGAATAAAAGTCATAGAACAAAAATTGTTGGTATAGATATCAGTAATTTAGTATTGCGAGGTTACTAATGTTTTACAAAGGACCCTGTATAGGTTAAAAGTAAAAGAAAAGAAAATAAACATAAAAGAAAATAAACAGTGATGTTGTTATTAGGGGTTTAATATCTGAGCTGGACTACATTAGGCGCGCCTGTTAAATCCCAGGATATTGCCGGCTACGCCGAGAATACAATACGGCTTTAATTTGCGGGTACACAATATAGCTGTTCCTTTATTCGCATCAGCTTCCCCAATCATCGATATATTTGTACATCGCTATTTAAAAATGTAAAAAAATTGCGTAAGATAAATGTAGTACATAAAAGTACATCAAATATTGTGGATATCATTTTGTAAATGGCTGTGGATATTTGACAATCAATTCAATCGATCAAATCAATATCGAATTCAATTGTAAATTTTATAGACGTTGATATGATTATGATTCTCAGTGTACCAATTAATAAATCCACTATGGTCAAAATATATTCATATAAACGAATCGCCGTAAAATGCCTAGGTTCCTATGAAATGGAAACTCTCGCGGCTCGAGTTTCACGGCATTTACTTAAACGTAATTTCATTTTAATTTACAAACGAGATGCTGGCACGAAACTTTGTAAACATTATTAGACGAGACATATTGAGGTAACAAGTTGAATTTTATTTTACATTCAACTTTACGACTCGTTGTAATATTATTGTTTTACAATTTTACTCCCACTTCGTAATATCTGAATTTAAACAGCATTGTGTGCTGTAAGGCGTTATTAAGTCTATTGTGAAATGGTCGCAGCGCAATCTAAATCGAAATTTATAGCAGAGCTGCAATTTTATATACATATATATATAGTGGCGCGAGGGCCACTGCCATACCACACCGCAGCAACAATATAATTTAGGGTTACAGAGGCAATGTAGGCAGCATCGTCCACAATATTGAGGTAGACTATAAAATGTGGTTTTTGGGTATACGTAATTGAAAGATTTGTTTTCAAATTAATTCATATTTGCACAGTTGTCAACGTGGTATAACAAGTGTGTGGCAATTGTGGTACTGGTGTTGTGTAATTCTACTTCTTATTACATATTATCTTTTAACTCATGGATTATTAATTTATTAAGTGTCTTATTTGGTTAACAAAATCAGACCGATACTTTTACACTAATTAGTTCAATATTAATATAGCTGAACCTAGATAAAAGAACATTTTTATTAGCGCAAACTATCGGCAATGCTTGGTCGAGATAGTATCTCAGCTATTTTCCTCTCGTGAGAACAATTGTTTCTCGCTCAGCTGACAACCACAAGCTTTCGTGTAGTTAAAGCTTGGTTAGAATGCTTCTTCATGCATTGCGAGGCGCGTGTATTGTTTAATTTTTGACGATCTTTCTTTGTTTGCAGATTTCCTCATCTCTTGTTATAACCATCTTGATTTATATCTGCTGATTGAAGACAAAGTAAATGAATAACTTATTAATAGTAAACAATATTGGACAGATTTTTATTTGTATTTTTTTTAACACGCTACGGTTGACCAAGCTGACGTCGTACAGACCAACATTGACCACCGTGTAACGTGTTTCTTAATTTTATCTATGATTTTTAATTATTAAATTCCCATTATTAGGTTACACTCTCCCTATAGTTATATTTTTCGTACAAATTTTTAATCGTCAATAAAATTACTTTTATACATCCATCCATCAAGTTTAAATATATATTTTTAAACTTGTAGTGGATAATACTTGTGTTAATACAGTTTTTTCAAATACTAATTAATTTTATGATAAGCTTTTATTGTGACTTCTCTCGGCACGATTGGGACTACTATATTCGTTCGTTTATCTAGTACAGTAGCATTAATTTTAGTACTAATATCGTTGCATAGATGGCACTGCACTCCGATGGGAGAAAAAAATAATGTTATATAAGATATAATGAGGATATAAATATATATACATATTTATAATTAAATCAATTAAATAGAAAGAGTTACTTGTGAACAATGTGCTCGAACTTGAGAGGAAAATTGTAATATAGAGATAGGGTGCAAATCGGATAAACAGATAGGGTTCGCAATTTTAACTTTTCTTACGGGGGGGCTTGTGTATTATATAAGCTAATGATATGGTTATTCAAGACACTTTATCATCAATAGTTTTATTATTAGTATAAATTAGGTTAAATGTGAAGATATTTAGTATATTAGAGGCAACTATTTATTAATTTATTAAATAATTGCATCTAATAATATAAACTTTTCACATATTTTTTTATATTTGTAATTTAACTATGTACAAATTGCCTCACAGAATATAGTAATAATTGGAATGTAGTCTGATGATGTATTGGAATTCAACAAAGGCTACTTTTGCTATTGTTACTATAATCGGTTACATCTAAACTTACTCAATATATGTATCTACAACATTTGAACCCGACCTATAAATTTAGATAAATTTTAGTAGGACAGACGAAAAGACAGATCGACCGATACGCAAGTGTTCCGGTTTTTTTATCTGATGTACAGAGCTCACAAAATATTTGTTTCAAGGTACATTTTTAGCCTTAGTCGTTTCAGTGCAGTGAATAAAAAAACCATCAAGCACAAGCAACAGGTAGTGGAATGGACGAAATAAGCCGCAAAGTAATTTTCTCTTTGAATAAGTTCGTAAAAATTAGATTGTTCACGAGTTTCCCCGAATGATCACGAGCCTCCACAACTGGTGAACATATAGCCGAAATGTGACCGAATGAAAGCCGCAAGTGGAAATCAATATTAGGGGCTAACCACATTATTGTACACTTTATTATTATTTTACCACATAATATGGTCGGAAATTTGTTTCGTTTGTATAAAGTAGAAATGTATATAGACAAGACAAGGAAGTAGACCAGGAATTCATTTAATTTAAGAAATCACTGGACCACGCATGTAAGATTGAAATAGTTTACAGGAAAACTTGTACGGAAATCCTTTGTCTTACGTACAGGATGCGAAAAATGTTCCTGAATACATTAACAATACGGTACGTTACTCCATGCGACGTAGATTCGGACATGACCGAGTTTTGCTATTTCTATCTCTAGTTATTTTAGCTGAATATTTCTAATGGGAATATAGGCTATATTTCTATTTGACGTTAAAGATGGGTTGACTTTGAGCATTGGACTGGAATGCCGCGTTTGAAAATGTGACTTTGCATCTTACATCAGTACTTGGTGAGATAGAGGCTTTTAGGGTTGTCAACTTTTGTTAATAGTTTTAACTAAATCGTGAAGAACTGAAGATCAACAGTATTATATAAAGGTGCAGTAAAATATTTTTTTGTCTCCGTTCGGTAAGTAATAGGGAGAAGTTTGACAGTTGTATTGTCTAAGTCATTTAATATACTTCTGACAACCATTTGGTAATAAATAATCCATTCGGTATTGATGCTACTTCGATTTCGTACAGGAATTGGCACCAGTTAACTCGTCAAAGGAAAATAACTAGATCTAAATCACCTCTGCGCTTCTCAAAAGTTTCATTTGGTAGGGATTTATACATTTTTAAACAGCCATCCATCAACTGGCGCTTCGTGACTTGATTGTGTTGATAAATTCAGGATTTATCACCGGTAATACGCTGAAAAAATCTTGTCTCAGATTGAGCATCATTTCATGACAGCATTCTTTAAGAGTTTGATATAGAACAGCTGTCAGGAGGTGCGGTCTCAACGTAAAAATACTCTGCCCGTATAAAATCTCATGAACGCTTCTCGATCTAACATCTGCTAACATCGTGAAACATCTGCTGTATCTCTTCATACTAAATAAGCTGATTCTTCAATTAATGTTTTCATTGCTGGCAGCATTATTCTGTAAGAGTCGTTCAATAGTGACCACTTCTTTTTTCATTAATCAAGGTTACTGATTTCGCTTAATTTTTTTTATTCTAGTGGTAGTGTTTCTACATAAGTGCTATTTTATGTTATATTATATTTTATGTAAATCATACAATTAATCCGTTTGTAAAACAATTATTAGTTTCTTTTTCCCAAGATAAGTTACGTTTCAATTCATAAAAAATATCGCATTTGAAATTTTTTAATTGAAACAGGTATTTTTTTCAATTAGAATTTTCGTGTATTTACTTCTAATTAAAATCTAAAATTCCTCACACACTCACTTGCCCCCACTAGGATTTCCAGTGTTACAGGTGTCATGACCTCATAAATTAGCCACCATAAACACCCACGATTCCCAGGACAAACAGTCAAACTAGCCACCACCCCTTTTTATAATGAACATTGTTTTTACTTTGTTTTGGTAATAGTCTTCAAGAAAAAAGAAAAAAACTAGAGTAACCTATGAGAGTAATAAAATTAAGGATCTTTTTAAATCTGGAAAAAATACATTAAATAGTCGTAATATTTAAATTAATATTGTTAATAACTACTACCTTACTAGCCCGCGCTTCACTTCAGAAAACATAACAGCTCGACATCCATACTACTAATTTAAAAAAAAACTTCCTCATAAACAATATTAGTAAGTAACTTATTACGATAAATGTTTGCTCGGATTTTTTTAATATTTAATTTTGAAATTGTTGGCTAAAGAACGAAAGGGTTGAAGTAATACCTGGTTCGACTATTCCCGCGTATGGGTGTGGGGTTCGCGCGCGTTCTCCGTTCTTACAATATCCTTCATGTGTTGATTTTGCTTTTTTTTTTTTTTAGGGTTCGACATCCTACCCAGAGTATCTTGACCTTCAAATTTTTATATATCTTCAGAACTTTATAGCTTCAAACTTTTCTACTATGTGAGAACCATCTACATAACGGCGGAACATTTTGTGATGGCGACAATAATCTTGATAAGTCACGTGGGAACTACGATGGTGCTTGCCGACACCTTAAAACGGAGTGATTTTTTATGGATATGCAAACATCAAATTAACAAAGACCCCGTCAAAGATCTTCGGAACCACTTTCAGAAGTTCAACAACAAGTATCCTATGTGTAGCTTAAATAAATTTCTACATTCAGTAATAATCATATTAAAATGGGTAAAGGTTCTATAGGAATCTCATATTTTTAATTAGGGATAGCAACGCCAGTCGTGCCAATTGAGCTGCCTGTTAAGTAACGATTTATCACCTATTGTTTGAGGTCAAACCTTATTGATTAGACATCCAAGGATTGGCCACGCTCGTCTTTAAATGTATCGTTTAGACTTCACGCGAGTTAGGTGACCATGTTTGTAAATAAATAATTTTATACATAGGCGTTTCTCTCGTACGCTCCTGTCAAGTTAAGTTTTAATAGCTCAATTGAAGTTCGTTCAATATTTTTATACATAAATATTCATTCAGATTTAGTAGTAATTCGTTTGTCTTCCAATGTTTCCTGATTCAATTAAATGAAGCCGTCTCAAAATTTATGTTGTAATCAGAGATATTTCGCTTTACGTTAATTGGACGGAGCTTGAAAAGGTTTAACGATAACTTGCAATAGAGTGTTAACAATAAATAAATTAAGACATGAGACATTTTTGAGAAATGTTTGTATTCATTGAGAAAACCCTCGACGCTCCTTTATATATATATATATATGTATAATATGTACTTTACTAAGCATCGCGTCCACGCTGATTTTGGTGTTATAAACGTTCATGACTATTAGAGGTCATAGAAACGTCTCGGCTTTTGATATAAAAATATACGATTTATTTTGCAGGAGCAATATATATAACCGATGAGCCCATTTTTTAACTAGCTCTCCGTGTTGCAGTCACGCACTTGCAATAATACGCACGTGCAGCGGGGCGGTCAAACTGAGTTGTATACAACCCAGGCACGACCGACATTATTAGGATTTTAAATTATTTTCCTTGTTACCAAGCTCATATCATGTATTTGTTATAGGTGCACAGTTGAAGTGTAATTATTCTGGGACTCAGATGCTGATATTGAGTCTATTTTTATATTACAGAAAAGAACAGTATGTGCCATTTACAACCTCAGGAGTAGGGATGCCCTTCGAGATCTCTGATTCTTGCTGCTTCTTCCAGGCCCACTCACGGTAGGGATTTGTTAAAGCGATACGTCGTTTGACGTTCGAAAAGTCTTTGTAAAAATGAACATGGAATAAATATTATTTCATTCATTCATTAATTATGTAACGCCTTGGGGTTGCCCATTTACGAGTATAATGAGAAAATTAACCCATTACATTAATAGTAACGTGTATACAAAAGTCAGCAGTTCATATATTTATACATAATAGCTATAACATTCATTGAAACTTTTACAGGAATTGATGTAATACTACTCTTAAAAGTGGTAAACTGAAGACATTAATTGAGTACGTGAAAAAACCTAATTGAATTGTATTACATGTATAATAACTAACATACAATTTCACAGAAGTATTCGGCTTCAATACACAAAAAAAGAATTTCTAATTCATTCTAATTAATTGGTTCATAAGTACGATGTGTTATTAGTTGATGCCAAAGTTCAGTGTTTGATTTTATCAATCTATGTCGGTAAGGTAAATCTTTTTTTGGTATATAAAAAAATATGACTCTCCTAAACTCGGTACAAAAATCGGTCAATATTCATAATATAATCTTTACGCGAAACCCGATCATCAAGCAGGCTGGTTTCTGTCGCCTCTTACGAAACCCTGTTCTGCCAGCATAGGATTGGGGGGTGTATTCTAGGCCGCCCCAATACGGCAAAAAATTCTTTGCCAAGATGGTTTTAACTGTAATTTTGGGGTGGGCTTTTGATAACATCTCGTAACCATGATTCTGATTCTCTCCCTCTACACAAGGTAAAAACCTGAGAAATTCATAATTACTGTAATTGCATTTGAGTTTATATATTTAGCATAGTCCAACAGGGTTCTAATAAAAAACGGTTGTAGCTGGTGCTCGTAAAATTTCAAAATTATACTAATATTGAACATCGTTAGCTCTTACGAAAACAATTAACATATGCTCATAGGATTTAAATGTGTGCCTACGTGGGGAAATTGGCGTGTAGCAGCGCGTAATGATTTTCATTATACGGGACTGGAGGCTGGCGATGTGCTAGCTAATATAATTTTATTTATTTACTGTGAAAATATTTTTGATATAAGTACAGTGCAAGGAAACGCATGTAATAGACGTGTCGATAACATTTATGTGATTACTTTAAAAGTGCCTCAAAGTGAAATATATAGACGGTATCTTATAATTAAGTTCATTTTTCAACTACATGTTATGGGAACTTCAGTCGTTGTTAACTTACATCGAAGCATCTACACCAGCGTCATTGTCACTTTTTACCACCTCGGCAAAACAAGACGGGCTCCGATAATTCATTTCACTCCGACAGCGTGCTTCAAAACATCCAAGTAAGGATATTTTTGTAATTATACCTTACTTGTATTGTTACAACACACGCCAACTACGTGTATCGATGGCAATAGAGATTCTATGTAAGGCTGGTGGATCATAACTTGATTTGCGAAAAATTAATCAACGCAATCTGGATGTCGAACCATACCAACACCAAGTCACATTCACATTGAAACTATATTTGAAAAATTTCAAACAAGTATAAAGTTGCTTCTAATGGATATACTATATGGCTAAAACTCGGAATGAAAACTTAAATAAAATATCCTAAGATGTGACTTCTATTAAATACCAGATCAGTCAGATTAAGGCTACAACAGAAATTCTTATAGCATTTCGGAAATTAAATAACACCTTTAAAATTGGCTGCCACTGAGACGTCTAAACTGCCACAACCAGTTCATTATGAGGGCTTTATATGCGAGATGAACGAGCGATCTCAAAGGGAGAAAAATATAATTACACGAGGAATCGATGAGATAGATACAGTCTAAAATCTCCTAAGGCAGATGAAGGTATGACAATGATGCGGTTAACAAAGCCACCAATATGGCTATTCCAGGCTGTACAGAACCAAAAAAACAATTAGGTTAGGAAAAAACAATCCAAATCGATCTACACCTATTAAAGCTATTTTCTTGACATCTGAGACAGTCAAACTAATCTTAAGAAACAGAATACATGTTAAATCTGAAACAATTAAAGTATACTCTGATGTAACTTCCTATCAACAGAATTATCGGCAGAATCTAAGAGATGAATTGAAGTATAACATGTAATGCTACTATTCATGAAGTTGCTGACTCATACAATAAACTTAGTAAGATCTTCTAAGTCCCTAAAATTCCTATACGCTAACGCACGTAGCATCGTAGAACCAGGGAAACTTGATGAGCTAAAGTGCATTATACAATGTATATCCAGTAATGTACACGTCATAATCCTATCGGAGTCTTGAATCAAATCAGAGTCTGAAGCCCAAATTATAATCCTACCAAATTATACTCACTATTATAAATTTAGGGGTAAGGCAAGAGGTGGTGGAGTATCTATTTTTGTACACAATACCTTACATTAAAATTATTTGAATATTGAAGGTTTATGCAAAAATGACAATCATTTCCTATGGGTACATATAAATAAGTTTTCCTTGGATATTGGTGTTATTTATAAGCCTCAAAGAACAAATTATGAAGATTTCCTCGAAGAACTTTCACAGCAATTAGCAAGAAGAAAAAGAGCCATAATATTCGAAGACTTCAACCATGATTTATTAATACCAAACAAACAATTGAAATCCTACACACAAATGCTTCTTGAACATGGGTATATCATATTAAACAATATAGAACCAAAATTCAGCACCCGAAATACATTAACCAGAAAATCCATTGTTGACCATGTTTCTTCTAACCATAAGTTTCACCTAACTATTATCTCATCACTATTGTCAGATCATAAACAACTTTACTTGTTAGTTGAACAATATTTACCACAGTCAAAGAAAATAAATTATAGTTTAAAAAACTAAAATAAACACGCTTTTATTGCCGATCAAACTAAAAACTAGAAAATAATTATTGATGACAAAGAGTTTAATATGTGTGGTATTAGTGGTAATAGTATAATAATGGTATTTACAGCTAAAAACAAAAAAATTGGAAACCATCCATCATTATGTATCGATAATAAACCTTTGACCAGAGTAAGCTCAGAAAAATATTCAGGCCCGTATTTGGATAGCCGTCTTCCATGGCAATCATACTTAGAAAAGCAACATTTTAAACTATCATCTATTATGGGCAGACTTCGGGGTATAACTTACTGTTTCCCAAAATCTGTAAAATATATCATGTATAATGCCATGGTCAAACCACATCTTCACTACCTAATAGAGGTATGCGAAACTGCTAGCAAACCAATTTAATGTTGTTACAAATATCACAAAATAAAATAATTAGATTACTATTCCATTACGCTTACCGTACTCCAACAGAAAAAAAATTTAAAAGAACAAAATTAATGACAATTTTCCCAATTTTTAAATATAATACTTGTATGTTGGTTCGAAAAATCTTAAACGGAGATATTAATTCTAAAATATTATATACAAAAAAACGACAGTTTCAGAGCCGAATAACAAGACAAATAAATAACATCTGTTTAAAACGGCCACGAACTACTTATGGCAGAAAAAAATTATATAAGCCGAGCCGATTCATGTATTATCAAAAATAATGATATTAAGCCACAATTTATTAAAAAAAAGTATTTTAATAATATAATCACATAATTGTTTTCGTTGTATACATGCAACGAATTGACGTTGTAAATAAACATCTATCTAGATGACAACTTTGTGAAACCGGATATATGGTGCTTGTAACCTCTCTTTCAACACGATTGATTTGAGGTGATGTCACGTTACCGTTTTGTGAATATATGTATACAGAGTATCACTTTTATGTTTGAAAACGTTCAACTTGCTAAGAAATTATTTTCTTTTCAATGGAGTTCATATTATGCGATATTTATATTCTGTTCGTAATCTGTTTATCGGGGTTATGAACTCTGAATATATTTTATGCCGAGATATATTTTCGTGGTTGTTTACATATTTAATGTGGATCAAAGTATCTGCGTAAATCTATCCATGATATTAGCAGTTCTCTAGTTCTAGAACAAGTTTTATTCCAAATTTCGATTTTTTATTTCGATTTCAAGTAGTTAGGCGGGTGTTAGAGATAGACATACTCCTATATTATGAATTGATGATAATTAATTTTTCACGATAAAACACATTTAGAGAATCTATGTTTAAATACGTGAAGAGAAATCTGTGTGGCCCTTTTATTTATGTTTGTCAATAGATTTTCTTTTTTTGTTTTGTTTTGTAGTTTTTTTTCATAGTTTTAATGTTATCTTTAAAAAATGGAAACAGTACATTATTAAACTAATTAGGGGGGATAACGAATTTCAACCATTAGTAAATATAATTTTCATAAGTTATTTAATAACAACGAGTGACAAGAGACTGAGTGTCCTTAATAGTTTTATAGAAAAGCAGTAGAAGATAGTGATATGATTGACGCATATAATATTTTAGAATCAATGAATTCGAAAGGAAAAATAATGGAATAGAATAAGACTGAAAGCAAAAAGCGAAATTCTTCATTGATTTATAAATGTAGTTGGAATGAGAATCGTCTATCTTGTAGTCTTAAAACGGACCTTAAATTTCACTATTGAGTAGGGAAACGAAATCTCAAATCATCTTAGACAATTTAGCGTAAATGTAAGGGTAATGTAAGTGTATAGTATTTATATATGTACTTACACATATTTCTTCCGTTCCGATTTTCGGTAATTAGACACAAATGTATACGTTTGAATTGGATAACATTTGCAAACTGATGTCGTCATTGAACCATTTTTAGTATGTATTTAACCAGTCAATGGCAACAATATTGTTTAATTTATTTTACAGGAGAGAAATTGTAACAATCTGACGTGAGAAGAAACATATATTTGTTTCTATGTATGCTAAATTATTTAAACATATACGAGAATTAATTCAAATTGCACACCTTATCTCCATAAAATATACATAATATGTTGTCTGCCTCGTATTTAAATCCAAAGAGTAAAATTTGTGTTTAACCCAGGTCGGTCCTTCCTTTAATTTTTAATACAACATTTTTGGTAAAAAAAACCCTAGCGGCATCGGTAGGTAGCAGAGTGCGCCACAAGTAAATGAAGTAGGCGCTTAGTAGATGAAATAGCTTTAAAAACTGATGCAATATTTAATACTATAGTAAAGTGCAATGTTTCAGTGTTTCCATGAACTCTAATAAAATATTTAACTAATATAAAAACACTCAAATACTCATTATTATTATTATACGGGTGAGCACCGTGTTAGGCGATAATTAATATAATTTGGAGCGTGGAAATACGTGAGATTATTCTCTACTTTGGCTACTGATAAATTATATTACACACGACATTCCGCAAAATTTTGCCACACCGCGTTATTGTGAAGTTCATTGTCATAAACCGGAGTTGATAATATTTGTGGAATAACTCCGATCCCGCCATATATTAACATCGACACTGCATTTGGTTATGTCGGAAGTAAGTTATTAACCAGTTAAACCGTAATTAGGCTAGCTAACGGGGTTTCAATAGCCTACATTCTCATGATTCGTGGATTACTGCATGAGGGGTAAATTACGGTTTGTTTAATTAGCTTATCATCGTAGTCCAATTATTGATGCTTGTGATTCAATTTCCTATTTACAGGTTTTGTTGTTAGTTTCCGTTTAATGATCTCATATGCTTAGGGGTTGTGTATAGGAAGGGATCAGTTAAAATTTTATTATATGTACACAGTAGAAGTAGATAAATAGTATAAGTAAATAAAGTGTTTTTTTGTATTTGTATATCAGTGCTCCGTGCTGTCCAGTGTTGTGAAATTTTTAATGGATAATATTTCCGTTGACTCATTAAATTTAATTTTGTAATAAAAACAAATTTTCATTAAAAAGTTGAATTAAATTTTCAGTGGAAACATATTCCATTGGAAAATTGAATTCAATGATCAATGAAAA